>MU271322.1:78792-93241 GCA_021432655.1 Atractiella rhizophila
GCCTGCTCCAGGACATACTCCACAGCCAGGGGATACTTTTTTTCAGCTCGAGTTTTGGAGCAAGAACATTACCATCCGCTGAGGAACAGCAGGCTGTGTTTAGATATCGCAGCTTTACTTCACAAAAGTGGTACACAGACTCTGACTCTGTGAGTGCTTTCGATTGCGTGAAAGAAATAGGGGACACGTTGCTTGCTCCAAGTCGTGCGAAGCAATCGCACAAGTCAGCGTTGATTTGAGCCACCGTTTCCGCCGGCTGCGTATATCCAGAGTATATCTTCCGCTCGAGCTTCCTCTTTCTCCTCTTTCGCACACGCATGCGCAGAGCATTCATGCAGACACTGACAGAACTTTGACAGGGCGAATAACCAAACTGCCATTCTTCAATACCGCTTACATCCAACAACGGGTAACCGCGATCATCTGCCTTCCCTCGCTCAAGCCACCGAAGCCCTTCTCCTACCTCATCCAACCTACGTCTAGGAGACGATGTTCCGTTCCACCTCCATCCGTCGGAGCGCCACACCCACTGGGCACTCTCGTTCCGGGAGCAACGCAGGAGGTACAGGAACCGGCGCGACTTCGTCATCTGGGGTGGGAGTGACGATCGATCATCCCGGGCTGGTCAACATGGGCAACACCTGTTTCCTCAACTCCGTCCTCCAATCTTTGTCGACCTCTCAACCCCTCATCAAAGCCCTCCAACACCCTCCTCCTTCTTCACCTTTCCTTAATGGCGTCAGTCCTCCGGAGGGAGAGGAGGTCCAGTTAGGCATTGGGAGGGAGTTTAGGAGGGTCATGGCCTTGTTGGCGGACATGGAACCGCCGAATGTGGCCGTAGAAGAGAAAGAGAAGGAGAAGGTGCATGGCAAAGATAAAGACAAAGAGAACGAGTTAGAACAGAAACACGATCCCGACCCGACTCCGCTGGCTCGCGTCGCTCCCCTGACCGTACCAGACACTCCACAATCCATCGCTCAGTCGCTAAAGATCACCACGGATCCTATTCCCGAAGAGTCTCCAAGCATTCAATCTACGAATTCAGATACGATCGAAGGCGTCAAATCCAGAATCCTCTCTCCCGCTCCTTCCAGCGCTCTCATACAATCCCCGGATGGGCCGTTCAGTCCAGAAGGGAAAGAGGAGAGTGGGAGGTGGATCACGTTTGAGAGCATCGATGAACCTTTGCCACCTGTCGAGACGAAGGTGAAGCGGTTGTCGGAGGAGTTTAAGGAGCTGGAGAAGGCGAAGGAGGAGCAGAAATTGAAGGAGAAGGAGAAGGAAGATAAGAAGAAGGCGCTCCTCGATGCGCTCGATCCCTATTCCCCACCTCCTTCCGCCTCCTCCCATCTTTCACCTCCTCCATCCACCTCCCAGTTACCGTCCAGACAGCCGTCGCCGAGACCAGACAAGGAAAAGAAGAACGTGTTCACACCGAAAGCTCTATTGAAACAGATCGCTAGGGTCAGGGAAGAGTTTGGAGACTATGAACAGCAGGATGCGCATGAGCTCTTGATGGTCTTACTTGGAGGGATGGAGACGGAAGAGGGTGAAGTGAGTGTTTCATTTGGGAGATTTGGTTGTCGAATGGAAGCAGGAAGAAAGCCTCAGCCTTCACTTCGTCCGTGGAATTGTGCTAGAGTGGAAACTGATCTTTTTCTTCCTTTAGCTCATCCGTAAAATCTCGCCGTCCCCTGCTCGTCCTCCCAAACAACGTCGAGCACCAAACGTCCGTCGAGGTACCTTGAAACCGAACGGAGCGAAAGTCGGCAACCTGTCCGATTCTTCGTGTTCGACTTGCTCTTCGTCCAGCGAACGGAGTGGGGAAATGGATAGATGGCATCATCTAGAACAGATACTTGCCCTGTCCTTAGTCACCTATTTTCAATGTTGTGTCAGATGTAGACGCATACGAACTGCACCTTCCTTGTCTGTCCTGCAATTTGGCTGGAGAAGATAGTCCCGATCATTGCATGGGCATCGCCGTGATCAGACTGTAATCGAATCAACACCAGAGCAAAGGAGAGCAAAGTATGTAACATTGAAACGAAGCAAGGTTAAGCAGCACATCTGGAATGTCATTCCGAATTGATGAATGACATGCTGATGTGTTCCAATTTCGCGAAAAGACGAAGAAAGCAACATCGATGCCCTTCTGTGGGAGCTACTTAGGAGAGCAGTTATTGAACAAGCTGAACTTTGTGATCGGTACCTTCAAAGCTGTGTACTTTACCTGCTAACGAACACTCGTTTGTATGGGGCCAGATGGGAAACACTCAGACGGACCAATCACTGTAAACTAGCATGTTTTGCGGCGCGTTGCGTTACATACCGAGTAAACGCTCAGTGACATCTCCATGAAGTGATGCCATTGAAGCCAGTATTGGAGCATCGAACCTTATAGCAATAATGTTGAGGAAGGCATGAGGAACGGTTTAGCGTGCCATCGTGTTTTTACGCTGTCACTACCCTTCTTTCAACTTCCATGACGTACGGTCAGTGTTGCTTTGAGCTGAGTTGTTCTACGCTTGTGACCACTTCCTCCTCAAAGCTTTCCTGCGACTGTTGGAATCAGGCTTTTTCTCTTGTGGAATGACTGAGGCATTGCTTTCAACATAGCTGCCCATGTTACGATTGAGCTTTGCATGCTGCATTGGCACCGTTGCAATGCAAAAGTGGATATTGTATTGACCTTTATCTTTGTTAGAACGGAAAAACGTGTACGCTCATGAACAACCATTCCCGATGCATCTGCTGCCTCCGCCGTTCCACATCTTACGACGCTGACGCTGAGGTTGCAAAACCCGCTGATTCATTTCCGAACGAATCAAATGGGAGTCAACCGAAGTTACACCCATCACAACCTGCGTACCCCCGCGTAACGCTACCAAGTGTTCCTCTATCAAATCAACCGATCCCTCCGCCGTCCATATCGCATTCCGAGCCCATCAGAAATACGATGATCGACCGCGACTTGCAGATACGGCTTGCGGATATCAAGAAGGTTAATACCAAAGGTCTTCGGATCCTTTCGATCGACAATGGAGGCGTCTGTGCCTTCTCGTGCCTTTACATGCTCGAAGCCATCATGGAGCAAGTAGCCGATCTTCTTCCTGGGAAGCCAGACTCCAGAACCCTTCCCCCATGCCAATTCTTCGACCTCATCTGCGGCACTTCGACCGGAGGATGGATTGCTTTGATGCTTGGGAGGTTGGGGATGACTGTCCGAGAGTGTATGGATGCTTTCGACGAGATCGTAAGGGAGGTCTTCTCCGAGAAGACGCTTCGTACAGAGGGCTCATCCGCTTATTCCGACAGAGCCTTTGAGCGCATTTTTGAGAGGATCGCCAGAGATCACGCCCCACCGTCCGAAAGATCGTTGCTCTCCACCTTGGACGATGCGCGCCTTCCAATGCTCGATCCCAACTTCGACGAGCGATGTCGAGCCTTTGTCATTGCGACTTACGGAGCCAACTCAGTAGTTCCTGTAGAGATGCGCACTTACCATCTCCCCTCTGGTCGCAGGTCTGTCAAGTGCTCCATAGTAGAAGCTGCGAGAGCGACATCCGCTGAACCGACGTTCTTTCCTCCGATCACTCTCGACAGGACAGAGTATGTCCTGATTGGCAACAACAACCCATCCTCTTTCGCTGCGACAGAGGCAAAGAGGATCTGGGGGGATGGGACTGAAGTCATTTGTTTCCTCTCCTTGGGAGTTGGTATTCGTTCCACAGTAAAACTTGGGTCGACGCCGAACAAAATCAAGGATGCCTTCAAAAAAGTCGTTGAAGACTGCTCTCGCGTCGACAAAACAATGAAGGACGAAATGCGAATGCGTGGGATCGGCCACTGCTACCATCGATTCAACGTCGACACGCTGGGTTGTGTCGAATGGGACGAGTTTGAGAGGATGAAGGAAGTTGTTGGAGAAACGAAAGCTCACTTGGAGGGACTGCGTCATGAAATGAAAGCCGTGGCAGAATCTATAATCCTCGGTATGCTTTTCGGTCCGCCTTCATCATGGGCTAATGAAAAGTCCGTCAGCTCAACCTACTCGTGTAGCGGTTCATGAGAAAGAGCCTGTCCCGCCACGAGGACTTTGCTACGGGCGAACGAAGGAGATTGAAGCTGTGCGGACGGCCATTCGAAACGGTCAGCACGTAGCAATCATAGGTTTAGCCGGAAACGGAAAATCGACGGTCGCACTTGCTGCGTTGCATGACGAGCTTGTGAAAGCTGCTTTCATAATTCGAGAGGGAGATTTTCTGGTCGAGCGACGCTTTTGGGTCCGTTGTGACGGCTTCACTTCCTTCACTGCGCTCGAGAGCCATCTGCGTTCCCATGTTTTCACTCTACCTCGCCAGTTGGATACCACAGATTTGATGGCCGTCGCTGATTTTTTTCGGAGCAATAAATGTCTTCTCGTCTTGGACAACTTTGAGACGCCTGCACATTCAGATTCGAAACGGATGCAACATTTCCTTCAGGCCGTTGTTGGGGAACCTGGAGTGGGTTCTATTCTCGTCGTTGCCATGCGTGGGCAGCGTGTGCCCCTTATCGACGTGAATAGCACTGCCTTTGCGCCTGTAGTCATTGGCACGCTGAAGGAGGATAAGGAAGCAGCAACCAATACCTTTTGTCACTTCTATGAGAAAGCTCGTGACCCGCAAAATGTGGCGGTCACACAAGACATTTTATTGTGCTTGGATTACCATCCACTGTCGATCCGCCTTTTTGCTCTGAGAGCACGTTCCGATCCTTTCTCGAGTGCAGCAGTCCTTCTAGAAAAGTGGCGGCATCAAGCCAGCGCAGTTTTTTCGGAAAACGCTGATGGCAGAGACGGTACACCTACTCTAGACGTATCGCTCAGATTTTCTCTCACGTCTCCCATTCTCAAAGAACTGCCCGGCAGTTCCCTCGCCCTATCATTTCTTTCTTGGTCTCCAGATGGTCTCCTGCTCCTCGACCTGGAAGACTTACTTGCTGGAGATTACCGTGCCCTTGTCTCCATCGTGGACGTTGGTCTTGCAGACGAGGTTCCTGGGTCGAAGAGACGCTTGCGTATGCTCGCACCTGTTCGAAAATATATGAACGAACTTGTTTTGAGGCGAATCGACCCATTCTCTTTGCATGTCGCAGAATCGCTTCAGCCTCTCGCCAATTGCCTGTTGGGCAGAGCACAAGAAAGAATCGCCCAATTTTATGGGACGAAGAAGCAAGACGCCTTACTGGAGTTCAGAGATGAATATGTGAACCTTCAACAAGTCGTTTTTGACAGTCTACTGCATGTTCCAGAAATGAACGAAAGCATTGAAGCATTCGTGTTGAAAAATGCAAACATCCTCCAATTCAAGAGCTTTGATACAACGCAACTGCTCCAGAGAATGCTATCAAGAAAGGAGTTGTCTACTGTGGTGATGAGTCGCTTGCAGTTCTACCTTGGAAAAGAACTTGATTTTCGAGGGTATACTAGTAGAGCCTTAACAGAGCTGCATGACTCTATGAAGAACAGTATAAGCATTAGACACCGTGCAGACTGTGTCCAAGCCATTGCGAAGATCGATTTCCGATGCGGAAGGAACGACGAAGCGCTGGAGCGATTCAAGGACGCAGAGGAGCTGTACATCTCGATGGGAGATCGACAGGGCAGAGCAAACTGTGTCCAATCCATGGGGGACATCGATTTCCAATGCGGGAGGAACGACAAAGCGCTGGAGCGATTCAAGCAGGCAGAGGAGCTGTTCATCTCGACGGGAAGTGCACAGGGGAGAGCAAGCTGCATCAAATCCATGGGGGACATCAATTTCCGATGTGGGAGGAACGACAAAGCGCTGGAGCGATTCAAGCAGGCAGAGGAGCTGTTCATCTCGACGGGAAGTGCACAGGGGAGAGCAAGCTGCATCAAATCCATGGGGGACATCGATTTCCGATGTGGGAGGAACGACGAAGCGCTGGAGCGATTCAAGCAGGCAGAGAAGCTGTTCATCTCGACGGGAAGTGCACAGGGGAGAGCAAACTGCGTCAAATCCATGGGGGACATCGATTTCCAATGCGGGAGGAACGACGAAGCGCTGGAGCGATTCAAGCAGGCAGAGAAGCTGTTCATCTCGACGGGAAGTGCACAGGGGAGAGCAAACTGCGTCAAATCCATGGGGTACATCGATTTCCAATGCGGGAGGAATGACGAAGTGCTGGAGCGATTCAAGCAGGCAGAGGAGCTGTACATCTCGACAGGAAGTGCACAGGGGAGAGCAAACTGCGTCAAATCCATGGGGGACATTGATTTCCAATGCGGGAGGAATGACGAAGTGCTGGAGCGATTCAAGCAGGCAGAGGAGCTGTACATCTCGACAGGAAGTGCACAGGGGAGAGCAAACTGCGTCAAATCCATGGGGGACATTGATTTCCAATGCGGGAGGAACGACGAAGCGCTGGAGCGATTCAAGCAGGCAGAGGAGCTGTACATCTCGACAGGAGATCCACAGGGCAGAGCAAACTGTGTCAAATCCATGGGGGACATCGATTTCCGATGCGGGAGGAACGACGAAGCGCTGGAGCGATTCAAGCAGGCGGAGGAGCTGTTCATCTCGACGGGAAGTGCACAGGGGAGAGCAAGCTGCGTCCAATCCATGGGGTACATCAATTTCCGATGTGGGAGGAACGACGAAGCGCTGGAGCGATTCAAGCAGGCAGAGGAGCTGTTCATCTCGACGGGAAATGCACAGGGGAGAGCAAGCTGCATCAAATCCATGGGGTACATCGATTTCCAATGCGGGAGGAACGACGAAGCGCTGGAGCGATTCAGGCAGGCAGAGGAGCTGTACATCTCGACGGCTGATCAACGTAGGGCCTACTGCCTCGACCGCATCCCGATGATCAAGGCACACTGAACTGGATGGACGGAGGTGAGGACCCATTCACAAGGCCATCGTGAGTCATGCTTGATATCCAGTACCTATGTTTGGGCAAACATTAACCTAGCTCATTAGTACAGTTTCGTAGGCAAAGCGCAATGAATGAACTATGCTAACTCGTATAAAGAGAACTTTTGAGCTTCATGAAGAAGTGCGAATGGATTCAGGGTCAACTCCATGTAAAGAGAGAAATCAAAGGAAATTACGTTCAGTCATGATTCTCAGGACATGTAGACACTCAATCCTAACTGAAATACATCCTCTTTGAGGTCATGAACCCGGTCAGGCTTGGCTCCACGCCATCATTTAATGACAAGCGCACGCAACTTTGACCCGAAAGTAACCTTCAACATTCTTGACGAAGAACTCCGTCGATGATGAAGATTGTTATCAGACCCACGTTTAGGCATTGTATCATAGACATACTGCTCATGTGTAAGTGCAAAGACACTTACAAACATATGAGCACAACTTCAGTACGATGGTCCATGACCATATCCAAGCTATCAATGATCTACCACGATATCCCCAATGACTTTCTCTCCTCAGAAGGCATATCAAACCACCTCCCCATCTCCTCTACTCCCGAAAGCAGGTTGACCTTCTCCTTCCCTCCAATTTCCCTTGATTCCACAATCTCCACACCTCTATCGTCCAGCTCTCCTTCCAACTCGAAACACTTGCCCTCAGCCGTCCGTCCGCGACTTCCAGCGCACAGAACCACTTTTGCAATTTCTTCTTTTCCACGTACGATTCAACCTTTCCAAGTGCGAATCCTCGTCCTCCCACCTCACAGCCTGCTCTCGTCACCATGCCTGTGCTGCAATGGCTGTGTCGCTTTGGGCACCAGCTTTAGGATCGTCTTCATACGATCTTTCTCTAAGAACTTCATAGTGTGTGTTCGTGTCGGAGCACAGGAGGACTGACTGCAAGAATTGGTGTTTTGGTTGGATTTTCAGCGGAGGAGGATGAGCCCTCACACCTCCCTCACCATGTGCAATAGAATGAAATAAGTTATGCCATCATGATCCAAATGCTTCCCCATTTCTGTAACCCACAGTGATCCCCCTGTCTCATTGAACCCTTATTAAAAGGAACTTTGTGAGCATCGAGCAAGCCACTGCGCGTTTGTTGTTGTTGGGGGATAACATTTGCCCATTTGTTCTCAACAGAAACGATGAAATATAGAACTAGGCATTCAGGTCCAGTCACTGCAATAAAGGCATACTCTAGTGGTTAACTTATGCTGGCCTGACCTTGGCGTGCAAACTGCCATTCATCATCTTTGTCACAGATTTCTCAAATCAGCCCAAGAATCCTCTGATGTGCCCATCAGTTAACAATCATCTGCTCTGATGATACACAATGCACCACGGTTTGGTTGCATCTCAATTCAAAATCTGCCTTCCACGCAAGCTTGCAAGCACCTTCGTATCGGATGTTTAATCTTCTTTGTATTCACATCATCTGACGTGTAGTTGTTAGATTTCTGAGATGCTCCCTCGGTATTGTGTTAAGTTATCTGAAAGAAGAATACAGGCTGATGTTTGTTGAGGCTTGACCCTCTTCCTTGAACATGTCAAAGCAGAATCGAAGCAAGAAAAGCCAAATAACGTCACATTTATTCTTCCCCGCGCTCGCTTGCTTGACTTGATGCTGCTCTCGTCCTAAACCCTTATTGCCTATAGGAATACGCAATCTTTCGCCATTTCTGCCAGATTTCTTGTCCTTCAGATAAGTTGTCGTTCAGGCAAGTTTATTCTAGAGAACATATAACTTTTGATTAATTACCCCAATGCTGTATTTCTAGATCTCTACCACCACTGTTATTGTAAATAATAAATCTTAGGTACTAATACACATTCATCCTTCTCGGTATCGATTTGATGCCCATCGTCAAAAATAATGCTCATGGCCCCAAGTCTCGCTGTCTTGACCTGAGAAACTAGTTGTCTTTAACCGTATGAATTGAGATAGGTCAACTGTTTTGCCAGCGATTATCTCTGCTCTGCAACAGTAGAGTCCTTTTGATTCGTAAAGAGCTTTGACCTAATAACACAATTGCATTAATTTTTGTCTGTGAATTTGGCACGAACCATAACACAGGCCATCATTAGCACCGGCCATCATTTGACACCTTTTCAACCCAAACGTGGGGTCAACGACGTAGAGCCAGGCCGAGAAAAAGTGCTGTTCGTTGGAAGTTATGCAGAAGTGGCGTTGACCTCGTTCGCTGCACTCTCTGTTCGAGTTATTCATAGCCAGTATGTCAACAGGAGGGTAAGCCTAAACTCCAAGACCAAATTTGGGATTCTTTGCCCGTTCTCCATGCAGAAAGAGCTCAGTGTTTTCGAAGAGCATCATACGTTTGATACCCATGCTGTTACCTGGTAGGTTTCCCATGCTTCAACATTGAGGTATAGGATTTACCGTCTAGCTATGGCAGTGGAATTGGAAGGGGAGAAAGGATGGGGGCTGGAAGTGGGAAACTCTCACAATGCACATTGGGATCAATCAGGGGATGGTGACGATGGAGCTTTCATAAGAGAAGCAGTAAAAAACTGGTTGCCATTCCGTTATTCTTTGAGTACAGTCCCATGAGTACGTTTCCATTTCAGACGACGTAGATAACATTGAAGAAAGGTATGGGCTATGTCCCTTTGCATTTTTCCCGCTTGGCGCAAACGAGCGCAAACAAGTACAAAAACTTCTGTTCTGTGCGCTGATTTGCGCACATTGACCAACTTCGCTCTGCGACATTGCTCTACCATGCATTCAGGGCAATGACGGAGATAGCACATTCTTATACCTTCAGACTTTGCTGACAGGCTGACAGTAAGGCAACAAGACATCTAGATTTAATATCTGCTTGTCTCCTTTCTCCTTCAAAGCTTGACACAGGAGACACAACACAATCATGTTTACGGCCGGGTTCTTGCTTTCACCTTATTTACAATGCATCAATGGAACAAGTCACGGCCGATTGAAGGGGGACACAATTCTCTACCCGTTGAAGTACAAGCCAGAGACAAGTGAAATTTACTAATACTCCCAAAATTTGCCATGACATACCGTGGTGGGAACAGGGCAGCTCTTTTGCAGGACAGATGTCTTGTAGAAAAATCAACATGTCAAGTCATAAAGCAGTGGTCTCTATCATTGGCAACTAGCACTTGTTCAGGTTGGGGTTGTCGTCATTGAAAAGAAAAAAAGATGGCATGGAGCGGCGGATGGATCGTCTGGAGCCTAAAATTTTAGCGAACGGACAGCTTATTGCCTCCCGTGTGACCTGTAGGGTAAGCAGAACCGAGGGCATAACAGACGTGTCAGGCCCTTATGAACCAGCCGAGTAGTTTAGCTGCAGTAGCGGACGCAGGGAAGGGAGGTGTGGATCTGCTCATCCCTGGTGGTAAGCACCTAGCATGACTATTATCCGAGACTCCTACCTGCTCATCCCTGGTGGTAAGCACCTAGGGAGAGCAGGTCATTGACCGTTCGTACGTACACCCGTGTGCGGTGATCGGACCACACTGGATACCTCCAACACCCCTCCTCGATCGCCGCACACCGCTCCTCCACCTTCATGCCCCTCCTCTTTCCGCCTCTCCATGCCCTATCCCGTTTCGGTCCACTCAATCCCCGTGTTTGTCTCGATGGTCCCCCGTGCACATCAGCGTTCTAATGGTAACCCGATAATAGAATTGGACAGACCGTTTCCACGGGTCTTACATCTTCAATAGAACGCCCGCTTGTATCCCCATCCCCTCATAGCAGTCCTAACGACGAGCAGAAAGGGTAATGTGGCTCAGCACCCAACCCTTTTGTGAACACGTCCGCTGACATCTCCGAAGTAGGGACCCACTTCATCGCAATTTCCTTGCCCTGAACCCTTTCTCTCATGTAGTGATAATGCACGCCGATGTGCTTCGTTCGATTGTGGTTTGCGGGATGTTTCGCGAGGATTATTGCGCTCTGATTGTCACCCCGTATTATCGTTGGGAATCTCTGTTCAAATCCAAGTGTCCTCAGGATCTCTCTCAACCATACCGCCTCCCTCACAGCCAAAGAGAGTGCCATGTATTCGGCTTCTGTAGACGAGATTGCTACCGATTTCTGAGCAGTCGAAAAACAAGAGACCATCCCGCCCGCCAGATTGAAATGGCAACCAGATATTGACCGTCTACTGTCGATGTCCGCCGCATGATCCGCATCGCACCAGCCCACCAGTTCATTCGATGTACCCTTCCCATCCCATCTTAAAACCCTTCCGGTTGTCCTTTTTAAATATCGGTAAATCCTCGTTACTGCCTTCCAATGTCCCATCCCCAGGTTTACCATATACCTACTCACTCGATTTACGGCATATAGAATGTCTGGCCGCGTGTTGACTGCCAGATACATCAACGCGCCAACTGCCTCCGAGAACGGTATCCCTCCCATTTCCGCCTTCTCCCGTTCAGTCTTCGGTGACATATCGTTTGTCAACTTGTCCTTCGGATCGCAAGGTGTGCTGACAACAGAATGGTCCTGAAACCGTATTTCGCAATACATCTCTTGATGTAGTCGATCTGATCCATCGTTATACGCCGATTCTCGCGATCCTGGGTAATCCGCATCCCAAGGTACTCTCCCACTTTGCCGTGTGTAACTCTCTTGAAGACCACCACCATTTTCTTCATCAAGCTGTCTCGCAAATCCGTCGACGTCAATGCAACGAGTCCATCGTCCACGTGTAAGAGTACTATTACCAGGCCCCTATGATCCTGTCTAACGTACATTCCGTGATCAGCCTGTGATTTCACGAATCCTTCCTCCTTCATCATCGTGCTGTATTCTTCGTTCCAACTCTTCCCCGCCCGTTGCAACCCGTAGAGACTCTTCTTTACTCGGTAAACCCAGTCAGGATGTTCGGGATCAACAAGGCCCGGTGGCTGCTGGACATATATCTCTTCCTCTAATTCTCCATGTAAGAATGCATTTCCAACGTCGAACTGTCCCAGGGTCTATCCGTTTATGGCGGCAAGCGCAAGGACAACTCTGATGGTGGACATGCGTACCGTCAGAGCGTAGGTTTCCGTAAAATCTCGACCCTCCACCTGCTTATTTCCAAAGGCAACTAGTCGCGCCTTATATTTCAGAAATTCGACCCCCAACTTCCTCTTCTCGCTTAACACCCACTTCAGTGGAATAGGAACGACTCTGTCCGGTTTCGGCTGTAGCGGACCCAAAACCCCCATCCCTGTGATTTGTCCCCACTCCCCTCTGCATGCTCCAGTCCACCCCCTCTATTTCTCGAACACTGTGAAGTAAGTTGAAGGAGGAAACCATGTGATATGTGGCACCGTGTCATGTATCATCTTCAATGTAGCCAGCGCAGTTCGCGGTGGAAGAATGTCCTCATGCCAATCGATTACTCGGAACTTTGAATCCAGAATGGGTCCATCATCTCTTGCCTTCCCAGCAAATGCTCCGTTCCATACACACCACACCCCATCCATTCCCGAAGGCATCTCCCAGTTCTGTACCCCAAGAGCGCCTCCCATGACATCTCTGTCATATTCTTCATATTCTATTCCTTCAGACGAATATCTGCATTCTTGGTTGAAGGCTGGATGTTCGGGAGGGAGAGGATTGTCTTTGCCATAACCAGGGACATAGATCGGGAAGGTGGATAATGCAGCAGGATTGGCGGGAAGGTGTCGTCCCCGCTGTTCAAACGCCTCCTGTACATAGGCAGGAACCCAAGCAAGGTCATTAGGTCCGAACACGGCTGATCCATCTCCAGTTCCATCAGCTCTCCCGTCGTCGATGTGCACGTTAACGGCTCCCACAATGTTCTTTGTTCCGTCATCGTCTACCATCGTATTCAATCGAGAGACAGCCAGGCCACTGACGTTCCATTGAGTGATACCCGTTTAATATCTCCCTACTTCTGCCACTCTTGCTCTCATTCGGGTGTTGACATCCGCCCCCTTCAGTCTACACGTTTCTCCACGATGCCCCTCCTGAAAACAGACATGACATCTCCCATTCAACATCAGCTTTCCGCCAGCTGTAAATCCACCATTCCAAACTCTTCCAGGAATCTCTTGCAATTGATCAACACGTGTTGGATTTCCTCCATTCCTCAGAGGTAGCGCATATATCATCCTCTCGGACGATAGGAGAACGTTTCGGTATGGTCTTAGTGTGGGCATAAGCTGCTGTGACTTCGGACGGAATACACGTTGAGGTGGCGTCATTGTCGTGGAACCTCTCCTTGTCGGCGTGCCTGGAATGAAGTTATGCGTCCTGTTAGCAGTAGGTGTCCGTGGGCTCTGGACGGAATATGCGCTGGAGGGTTCGTGAGTCGGATAGTCGAGGTATGTCCCGTTGGTAGGAGGTTGTCCCATCTCGATCCTCTTTAAGTCCATGTCCCACTGCTTGATACAGAAATCCAGGATTCCGTCTAACATGGACTCAAACTTCTTATCCCTTAACGTCGGACTGGTGTAATCCCTCGCCCATTTCGGATCATTCTCTACCTTCTCCATCAACCCCGTCCATGGCGGGATTGATTGAGCCTTCAGGAGGTCAAGGAAGAACGAATTCAGGACTTTGTCTTCAGATCTAGCATCGCTAATAGCTCGTTTCTTGGTTCGCCACTTATTCCACCATTCCTTCTGGTCTTCTCCCGCAACTTGCCTCATATTGACGAAATTGAGGAGGTCGAATATTTCCGATTGCTTCTGCAGAGCCCTGTATTGCGTCTTCAGGACATTGATCCTCTCACGACATGTCCCAAGTTTCGCCATCAAATCCCAATCACTCTCCGTCACGAGAGCCTTCAGGATAGTATTGGCAGCCACATCATTTGAGATCCATTTCTGATAGGTGGTCATCTTAGAGGTAAACGAGGTTGCATTCTCCTTCAAACCGCCGATCGCGAAAGTAGGAAGTTCTGGTTTAGGCGTACCTCCACTCCCTTCCTCAAGAACAACCTCCCCAAAACCACTCCCTACCGCCAAGCGAATAAACTCTTCATACCAAGATTTCCAGTTCCCTGCCTCCAGCTTTCTACCACTCCAAAGACTCATCAAGTTTTGTGCCATTGTCGCGACCGCCGCCTTCTCTTTCTCGTGGTCCAAGATGAGATCCAGGGTCTCACTAGATGCGTTTGATTCGGTTTCCTGCTCAGGAAAAGGGGTTGGAGCCGGCGATGGGGGCAGAGATATTAACTTGTCAACGTTCATTCAACAGCGTTTTCAAAAATTTTCCCCCAACCTGCTCTCGCTACCATGTGGATAGGGCTGTTCACCGTCCCGTCCGTCGAATTTTTGAGCTGAGGCGGGAGCGGGGCGGCTGGACCCGTCACCGTCGCCGTACCGCATTGATCACCAACTTCCTTTGACGCTGACGGAGCGGCTGACGGTTCAAGACGGGTTGTTGACGGACGGGTCAACGGTGTAGAAGACATGCAATATTATTGTGTTGCTGTAAAATATATCGAAAAACAGAGAACAAAGCTTTGCAACCCAAAACCACTCGAGCTCCTA
>MU271323.1:8746-92944 GCA_021432655.1 Atractiella rhizophila
AATGACCGGAGTCGTTTGTGATTGCAAAGTGGAGGGCTGTGGGTGAGAGGAGAGGTGGTGTGAGCTGGAATTGACGCTGTCGAAGCTCGGTTGAAGAGGAAATGGAGGGAAGAATCAAGGAGAGAACACTTGGTTCTTAGATGCAGAAGCGCGAAGCCTCTGCCTTCCGCTTCCACCACATTACAGTTGACTCTCTGTGTCACCACCCCTGGCCGCCCTGGGTTTCAAAACGTCAGGGCTATTCTTGGCAGCCAGTGGTGGCACAGGGCGCGGCATTTGGCTTGTTTCTATCTGTTCTGTGCACCCTTCAGCGCAGCTTCGGGTGCTGCAACCATTGTATACCTTACAGAAAAGGTACATACTCATTACACGCGCAATGGGCATCTGCCATCTGTCTGGTTGACCACTCGTTCAAACAGCCAAATCCTACCTTGCTCGCTGGTGTGCAAACAGTGGAGCGAGCTCTCCCTACCCTATGTCGATTGGTTACTTAGACTTTCTACTGCGAATATGGACGGGATTATTTCGTTCATACGCCAGTCGCCTCGCGTCGAGCCAACATTAAGCACCTGTTCGTTAACTTTCCAAAATTGTCGCAAGAATCGGAAGACGTAAATTGGGCGGCGCTTTGGGATGTTTTCAGCGAAGTCTTAAAGTCTGTAGGAGATCAGCTGCAAACTATGGATGTCATGCTGTGGTAGATGAAGCGTCCAGCACCAGAAGCTCGTATTCGATGGCCCTCGAATTTAAGTCGTCTTTGGGTATGAACGAGTAGCGCCATGACCGATCCAGTTCTTCAAAATTGGTTTACCGGTCTAGAAGAATGCAAATATTTGCGATACCTCCACTTGTGTAATATTTATACATCACTGTCCTCTCCAGCTCCGTTTACGCTCTATGAACTCATTATTAGCGCCATTCTGCCTTCAGACCTGGCTTTTTTCTCGGCATCAGCGAGGACTCTTAAGTCTCTTACAGCATTTCGATCTGCGAGCTTCGACGGCGAAACATATCTTCAATTCTGGCGTGCGTTCTTCTCGCTCCTCCACCTCATCAAAGACACTCTGGAAGAGCTGGACATGGATGGGCGTTCTGAAGATGCCTGGTTGCGTTATGTTGGAGAAGATCAACTTGTCGCTCCAATCTTACCACGATTAATGACCCTTAAAGTGTCCACAGACTTCTTGAGAAACCTGGTTGATTCTTTCCCAGACCTCCGCCTCTCATCGCATTTGGTGAGATTGAAGCTAAAAATGTCCCAATCACATCGACGACGCAGGAGACACAAGTTTGGGCTTGAGAGTTCCATGTAACTTGCAGCATTTGCAGAGATTGAAAATCCGTGGCAGTACGGAGGATTTATCGATTGGGATGGCGCAACTTGTATTCGATCCCACATTGCGTCCTCAGAGGCTCATGCGACTTGACACCAACGTAACAACTTTCAAATCCTCATAGGAACTCAAATCTTTCCTGCAGATGACACAACCACGAATGTTCGGCATCCTGTAGAGAAGTGTTTCGAGGTCTTGGACTTTCTCCTCACATCAGGTCACATGATCCCTGACATCCAAGAGATGTCCATCATGGGCAGAATCTCCAGTTCATATTTTAGTTCCTCATCATTCACAAAAGGTTCTTGCACTGCCAGAGACTTTCCCATCCTTCTTTGGCTAGGAAAAGTGGATACATCTCGTCCTGTGATATTGCAGAAGATTCCATCGTCTGAAAGTGGAATGCGTTCACTTCGCCCACCCTGGATATTAACTGGTTCAAGACCTTTCACATCTCCTCCATCATTCCAGTCTCCCAAAGCCGGTGCTGACACCGCCTCCAAACCGACCACACTTATCAATTCGCCTGTATCCTACTTCCCCACCTTCTCTTCGAAGGAATCCGAGCCTCATCAAAGCGGTTTGGACAAATGGGAAATCGTCAGGCATCCTGGTTCCCTTTTATTCTATCGCCTGCAAACAACGGCGGCTCCTATTCTTTTTTCTCCCAAAGCAACCTCGCCGCAACTCCCGTCACCAGTCAAAACCAAACTCTCTCTCACACATCAGTCCTACTGTGACGACCACGCCACCAACAAAATCTCTCGATATCTCAGTGCTCATACCCTCACTCGATGTTGACAGACCCCTTCAAAACCTACCAGCACTGACTCCTCCATGAAAGGAGGAGGATGAGAATGTGGATGAACGGGATGACAACTATTCCATGTACACAATAGAAGAAGTGACGGAGCCAACGACGTCAGGAGATTGTCCATGCTCACTATGGTCTATTCCTCTAAGATTCATCAGTTCTTGGCACGAGTCATAAAACACACTTTTGAGCGTTCATACCTCCCTCAGCAGGCAAGTAAAAATGAAATGAATTGCACCATCAGGGTGGGACATCTTCTTGGGAGTTGTCAGGTCTAGTGCAAGTGACGTCGAACGGGAGATGTGGTTTTCTCTAAGAACAGAGTGAGGCAAGAATGATCCTTTTGTCGATGTTTTGATATGTGGGTGGGAGTGATACTCATCCAGACTGTCACGATGATCCAGGCTAGGAAACAGATCAGGCGGAAGAAGGATCACCCAAGGAATTCTTACAAGACCGTAGGACGGTAGGATGTTCTTGAGAAGGCTGACCTAACACTACCACGAAATGTAGGTATCCACTTACAGGGCCTTGTTGCCAACAATCTGATAGCTGAAATTCAAGGTTAAGTTCTCTCAATCTTTCGGGGAGAATTTGATTGTCATCAGGTTACGCTCCTTGCTGAGTTGCTTAAGGTCCAGCATCTACAAGTCCAATGCTTTCCCATATAGTTTTTTCCTGAAACTTTTGAAGGATTGCCTCCTATTGTAAGTTTTCATTTCCACTATCCCAATCAACAATCAACATTGGTATCAACTTGACAAATGCCTGCAATACCTCGGCATTCAAACTCTTTAACATTCATACAGCCAGTGACAAGAATGTGCCTTCCCTCAATAAGCCTGATTTCTTCGCTATTGATAAGGGCTTTGTGGAGGGCATATCCTGTTGTGGTGAGTCTGTGGAAGGAAAGCCGCTAACAAAGCTCTGCTGGCTACATCCAGAAGTTGTGGAAACTGAGAACCACCATCCTTTCAGTGGCGCGACACTAGAGCCAAGCCAGAAGCGCCAGGACACACTTAAATAGCTGGCACACTATCTCTCAAGATCCCTCAGAGCCAGCCTTACATGAGCACCGTTCTAATTTTCATCTTCAAAGTTTCAGCCAGACTGCTTTGATGGAGCCCAAAATCTGTCATCTACACCAATTTGTTCAATTTCAAAAAAAAGGTGACATAGAACAATGTCTATAGTTTATCAAGGCCTTTGCTGCTTCGACTCGAGCAGATGAGATATCAACATACTCTTCAATTTAGTGTCACTAGCTGATTTCAGAGGTCAAAGAAATTTCAGGAGACAAGTGACAAAAATTGGAATGAACGGTTTTGACGATCCTACTAATAGTCATGGTTCAAGCATACTATCCAGTTCTGGTTGCTCTGACTGGAAGTGCATTTGAAGATGTGAGTCAAGGTCTGTATGAAATTCAAATGCATTTTGTCTTTCACCAACACTCTGGGCACTCAGGTGTCCTAACTGCTCCATGGTTGTGTTTGGTTTCTAGGCTCACAGTTTGAGGTTTGGCTTGTGAGGGTTCTGAGAGCCAACGAGAGTTTGTGAGCTGGAAAGGACCCCAAACAAGGTGGTAAGCAAGATGATAGGCTCACCTCAAGGCTCATCTCAAAAGCAGTTTCAAAAGTCATTACAGGAGGAGAAACTAGCTGTTTTGTCCTGATGCTGTACCAACCACCACACCACATCAAGGACTAGCTTTAGCAACTGGTTTACTCTTTTCGGTTGACTAAATTCGTGTTCATGGATGTCTGAGTTTTGGCAGTTCTTTGTGGCTTATGTTGTTTATCACAACTTGGGCCTTCATTCTGATGAGAGTCCTCAGGAGGTCAATTACCATCTGCCTGCCATCATTACAAATTCCACGCCTGCCTTCGTCTCTTGGAATTAGCTGTGGATGAAGCGTTTCATGGCTTTGTCAACTGAGGCATTGGGTGGGGTGTATGTATCCTGTTCGGGTAGTTTGCAATGCTGACATTGACACCATTTTAGATACCATGCATGAAGTGTTGGAATTCATTTAAGAGATTGTACTTGATGTACGCTTGAATGCGTGCAAGGACTTGTTCTTTCGATGACATGAAGAGGACGGTTGTGCGCCGTGTGCAATCATCCGTAAATGAGATGTAATATCGAGATCCACCACATGAGGGAACACGAGAAGGTCCCCATACCTCAGAATAGGTGAGTTCTCCCGGTGTTTCCGATCGTGTTGACGCTTCCTATAAGTGGGCTCCGTGTGCTTATTTAGCCTGGGTGCAGGCTTCACATTGGGAAGTTGAACTCGTTTCATCTACATTCAATTCCCTCAACTAATCCTTTCTTCTGCAGCTCTTTGAGCGTGTTCAGGTTGATGTGGCCAAATGTATGGTGCCTATCATCCTAGGTTTGCGCTTGCTTCCTTCCGCCGCCATCGCTTTCTCACCACTCTTTCCACAGTTTCTAGTACATTAAGTTTCCTCTTTTCTTTCCTTTTCCCAGCAGCCGATCACTCTTGTTGAACAGCTGCACCTTTCCACCTCCGAAGACTGCCTTGCCCCCAGCATTGTTGAGCGGCTGATGGAGAGGAGATTGATGAGGGGTGTGTAGAGGGTTTCCTTAAGCGTCAGAATAATCGTCTGATCACCGGATTTTATAGGTAGTTGATATGTCCCTCACCTGTCGGCATCAATTGGGGTTTGGGAGAGACCATGGATCTTGAAATTGGACAGAGGTACGCAGGTTTCTTTAATGAAACCCGTTAAGTCGTTACTGGTATGTGAGGTTCCAGAATCCACGAGCCATGTGATCTTGCAGAGCGTCCTGTCGAAGTGCTCCTGCACATTGAATGCAGAATCGACGATGGCGTTGTCGACGTTGACCTCGGGGCTTCTGAGGCTTGGTAAGCCTTTCCTTTTTTCTTCTTCCGAATTCCTTGGTTTCTGACCTTCCATTCCTCCTGCTTTGGCCCAGCAGTCAATCGTCATGTGTCCTTTCTTGTGACAGTTGAGACACTCAATGTCAGGCCTGTCTCCTCCACCTCCCGCTTTCGGTTTCACCATCCTTTCCCTTTCACAAATAGCGCTGTTTCTCTAGTCCTTTCTCCGCCTTGCTTCTTCTTCGATTAATAACGCCGATAGTTCGTAGGACAAGAGAGTTGGTTTGTTGGAGTTGGCGCCAAAATATGCGGATGTGAAAGTGTCCCAAGATTCGGGGAATGGACGTGATCAGGAGGAATGTGAAATCCTCATCTTTGTTTGAGGGTATCCCCCATCAAGGCAAGTTCTTCTTGAACTCCTCTGAATGCGGAGATGTGTTCTACCATGCTGAATCCTTCCTCAGCATACGAGCGATATAACCGCAACCTTGCAGCTAGGCCTCTTTCACCGCCACATCTGTTTCCACATATCCGCCGTCTTTGCTCCCGCCAATGGATCAACTCGCTGTCCGAAATCGTCAGCAGCTCGATTATTGTTTGGGCATTTGTGTTGTTTTTCTCTGCTGCTTTGTTAACCTCAAACAAATGTATTACGTTTGGCTGAGCTCTTGCAAACGCATGAGCAGCAGAAACACAAGAACAGGTGTTTATATACATGAGAGCTTGTGGCAAATAGAAAGTTCCAGAATGTTCATGAAGAAAGTATTACTAACATTTTACTTTTACACATCTCCAACAATTCGAGTCCTTGGTGTCCCATTCGTCTAGAGCGTCTCGATTCGCAATGGTGTCGTCTTCGCCATCTTCACGTGACGGCCTTTCTTCTTTCCAATGACATACTCTAACAAGTCGCCTTCTTGCAGGACGGCTGTGATGCGTCTCTTGTACACCACCCAGTTATTCGTCTTCAGCGGCTCGATCTTGAATGCATTGAAGGACTCGGACATCGTTGTGTGGGGCTGCTATCAGGAATTGGATGCGTTGGTACATTGTCTCGTTGTGATGTGCTTGGCTGGTAGGGTGCTGTTTTATATCTATGAGCTTGTTGGGCTCATAACCTGTTGTTATTGCAGAATGTAATAATCATCATTTCGCTTTTCAGGCTTTATAATACTTGTGGATACATTGTTCTAGAATCTTCAAGAAAAGTAAGATCAGAAAAAAAGCGAGAGGCGACAACTTGTGGCAAAAGAGGAATGTTCTAGAATTGTGACTTAAATGAGATGGCAGGATGAATCATGAACGACAACAGTAGGAATGCAGAATGGAGTTTACATACTAGAGTTCTTCATGCAGGTCCTCCTTCCGCTGAGATGCACTGTCTGTGAAGGTCAGCATAATCAACCATTCAAAGGATCCGCACGGGTCAAGATAGCGCAAAGCAATACAACTGAGAGCGCTCATATCATTCTCAAAAGCGTGCTCAGTAAAGCTGGCTGACGAAAGGAAAGCATTGGTTGGTTTGGGGCGAAGCTTAGGCGAAGGCTTCATGAAGCTCGGAGCTCGGCTGAATGACAAACCGACACCAAATTGCCCACGACCTTGGTACTCCCTTCCTGTCTCCCATATCTCAGTATATCTCCAACCAAAGCTCAATATTCTCTGGCAACGACTGTGTTAACACAACTGGGCAAGAACTTCGACATTCAAGTCTTGGGTTATCTTGGAAGCAGGATTTTCGTTTGAGTTAGCCTGGACATAAGTGGGGCTTTGTGGGACATTGGGTAATGCAGAACTGGTGGTAATGCTTTCTTTCGACTTATTCAGCAATACACTCGTGGTTCTTTCTTCTCCATACCTCCTGTCATGATCGTAGCCCTGCTCGCTCTTCTCCCAGCAACTTTCTCCCAATCATCACTTCCTCAAACCCTCAATCCAAACGCAAACACCGCAATCCAATCCCAAGCCGCTCGTCCATTGACAGTATCCACGCCTCCTCTATCGCCTCTACACCTCGATATACTATCCTCCTTATCCTTCAATTCTCCTTTCGCAATCCCTCGTCTTCTGAACCGACGATACACAGTCTCTCTCCGCTAGTGCTAGTTCATATGCTCGATGGAGGTTTCCACACTCTAGAAAGGGATAGCAGGAGATGGGTGTGGAGCCTCAACTCTGAGGCAGACGATGTGGAGATGACTGGGTTGAAGCAGCCCGTTGTGGGAGGGAGGAACTGGAGGAGTTTCTCGAATTCATCCTCCGTCAGAAAGACGAAGATGTCGCAGTTTTTCAACCTCTCAGCGTTCCGGAGTTACACAATGACACTGCTCCTCGGATGGATATTGATGTACGAGATGCAGAAGAACACATTTTTGAGCCATACGGCGATGGAGACATTTACCTCCGTTCAGCAGGAACGCTTCAGCATCTACCTGTGCCGCTCAAGACAATTATCCAACTAACCGTTCAGGTTTCCGGAGATGAGATCTCGCATGTTTGTGGTACGCAAGGAGAGTCGGATACTTCGAGTTGATATAGCCAGTGGAACGGTTCTGGGAAACTATGGTGGGAGTGGAGGACAGTGCCTTTGGCATTCTAAACCCTTTGTAATTTTTACATCTTCTAGTAATTGTAACATAAGTGTGAGCGAGATTGTAAAACATGCAATGATGAGGGTGGTTTGTAGGAACATTTTTTCAGGTGAAGCATATGGAGCTAGAGCACCTCTGTGGGAGTGATATATCATTCATATGGAAATTGCATGTATATATGAACTTTGTCGCCACATCCTCATTAGCCACCGTTGGTGATGAGCAAGAGATTAGAATGTTTGGAGCAAAATTGCGCTGTCCACACCCCCTCTACACCAGTGTCGATAACCTATCGACTGGGGACGTTTTGAGCGAAATTGCACTTTCTACACGCCCTCTAACTCTACACCAGTGTCGATAACCTATCGACTGGGGACGTTTTGAGCGAAATTGCACTTTCTACACGCCCTCTATACCTGTGTCGATAACCTATCGACTAGGGACGTTTCCAACAAAATTGCCCTGGAGTGACCCACTCTACACCAGTGTCGATAACCTATCGACTGGGGACGTTTTGAGCGAAATTACACTTTCCACACCCCCTCTACGGCTGTGTCGATAACCTATCGACTGGGGATGTTTTCAACAAAATTGCCCTGCAGTGACCCCCTCTGCTTACAGAGGTTTTGGTTGCAACAACCCTTTCTTTGCCATTTAAACCCATTTTCTTCAATGTTTCTGATGCCTCTCTACATCCTCCATATGTTATCAATGTGCAGTATTCTTCTCAACAACCCTAAATCCCATTCTAACACCATGCTGTTACTTCCCTTTCTGATGTCTGGTGCAAAAGCCCATTCCTACGTGCTTACCACACATCAGGCTTACCGCACCTCAGGCTGGCCACACATCCGGCTTACCATACATCTGGCTCCTAAGCTTTGCATCTATTTGTTGTTGTCCTACGTGCCCAAATCTGTGGTAACAGGGCACATTGTGTCGAATAGATTGATCGCTCTTAGAACCGATCATCCCTACATGACTTGCATTACAACCTTGATCCCCAAAAAGTTATAAAAGACCATGTTGCCTGAACTTGTTCCCGAGACAGATTGTCACCCAAAGCGTTTTTCCAGAACACATCAAACACCCCAGCCTTAAACACCCCCCAATAACATATCAAATCTAAAAAAAACAATCGAAATGGCTTTAGTTACAGCTGCATTTACTTCTCACTCTGGTTCATTCGGACTCGGATTGGCTTTCAGTCCCCAATTGGTCACAAGATCAACTCCTGCCCCAAGGTAGATGTGGCGAGACCTATCATCAAGTTTGTGCCCATCCATGTGAACAATATAGACCCATCCAGTGGACCAGTTAAAAGTAGAACTCCTAGCCCTATAATGCCTCAGTGATCATCATGCTAACTCAGATATAGGACAAGCTCAGTCTGGCCCAGCTAAGAAAAGGGTGCCCCATACAAAGCCCATCTCCAAGCTTGGGGCATTCAGAGCAGGTGGCCATGTGATCAGCACTGGCCCTGACAATGAAGGTTGGCGAACCATCATTGCACACCCACATCTACAGGCAAAGCGGGCGAGGGAGGCAAAGCTAGCAAGGCTTGCTCTGAACAAGCAGCCAAGGGTCAAGCCCCACCCGATCTCTCCTGCGTCAGCAGGACCAACAAAGTTGCAGAGACCAGTCAGTCTTCGTCATATCAGTCTGGGTATGCTGAAATCTGCAACGCGACAAGCTAGGCCCCCAGAAT
The DNA here is from genome assembly GCA_021432655.1 of Atractiella rhizophila. Lineage (NCBI taxonomy): Eukaryota > Fungi > Basidiomycota > Atractiellomycetes > Atractiellales > Hoehnelomycetaceae > Atractiella > Atractiella rhizophila. Next base: position 18,063 of record MU271323.1, read on the forward strand.
ACGTTCGTCTTCACTCACTCCCCCTCGAAGAGCTCCTGTCACGATTTACCCACGATTTCGAAAGCAACTGGCACGAGTAGGAGAAACAAACCGCAAAAGAGTGCAAAGAGAAATAGTACTTCTGTTGACCATGGAGGGAAGAGACGTGGTGGGACATCCGCTAAGGTGGGACAAGGAGGGCATGAAGGAATATCAAGGAAGAGGGGAAGTGGAGGGGCTGGTGGGGGGGAATCGAGCGAGGAAGATCGGCACCCGAGACAGAAACGTGGGATTACGGACGTAGCGAAGTGGAGAAGAGAGCGAAGGAGAAGAAAACTCCAGCCGCAAAGAAGAGAAAGACTGAAGGGAAGAAGAGGGTAGGGAAGAAACTGGTCAATATGGACTGGGAAGAAGCGTTACGGTCAGCGATATTCATCCTCATTGGGCTTGCTGACCATGGTGCAGCGTCATGACACCAGAGACAAGCAAGGGAGGGACAATCAAGCTCCCATTCAACTTCATGTCTCCACATCTAGGGTAAGTAACACCGTCTGGATGATAGAGCTAATAGTGCTGCAGGAGGATCACGTTGGAAGATGGAAGCGTCCGTCTACGCCAGTTCACCGACTTTCCCACCTTGGCCCCACTCTTCTTGTGGTACGAATTTGGATATGAGCCATCGGCAGAACAAGCGAAGAAACATGCGTTATCCCAGGCAACAATCGATTCGCTTACAAATGGAGCCGCCTTCATCGACAAGTACAAACAAAACACGGCGGTGGCCATCGATCGTCGAGGGTATCAACTTGAGGACCTGCCTCCTGCCCTTTGCCAGGCCAAATTCTGCAAGGAAGTGGTCAAATCCATCTTCTACAAAAAAAGCAAACCAGTCCATGTCGAAATGATACGATTGGCACACGAATTTGGAATGGTACCCTGGGCACACCTCCATCACTACACAGAAACCACCAAAGTGGATCAAGCGATTTATGGGAACCCCGCTGGAAGCTTTGTGCACATCGATAGGCTTGACCCCACCATGGCAAAGGTGGGGGCTGAGTGAAAATCACATTCAAGTGACTGAGAAAGATCACAGGCCAAAGTCATGCTGAACAACTGCCAACCGAAAACAGCAGATCAGGCATGGAGCACTTGTCAAGCCAGAAGGATCACCATCACAAAGCTCTGGTTTGGTTATGAAGGTGAGTCCTCACATCTTTGAGACAACAGGCTGACCTACTCGACAGCAGAAGACAAGGAAGGCAATCTGGACAGGTACTGCGAGAAAGCCGCTCAGGCCGCGTTCGCAAGAAAAGTGTTCGAACCGCTGGCTCTCACGTTCCGTCGACAATACAACAGGGCTATGGAGAACTGGAGAGACATCACCATCGTCCTAGACAGTATGCAGCCCCAGTGCTTTTAGGCAAACTGACGATGAGGACAGAGTTGATGCCTAGCTGGGACAAGCCAGACGAGGAGAAGACGTTGGATGCAGAAACGGTCAAGGCAGATGTAAGGGATCCTCACCAAACAAGCACAGATTGACTCCATGAACAGCAAGCGATCGAACTCCTACACCTTTGCCGACATTTCATCTCAACATACTCCACATGGTGTCTTGATCTCCGTCGACATCCCGTGTCTTTTCGAGAGAAGACCATCGCCTTTGTCATGGATCAGATCGAGGGATTCATCATGGACAAAAGAATAATCCTCACGTCGTTGCAGAGCCAGGAACGTGGTGAGTGTCTCTGCTCCATAGCGACCATATATGGAGAGATGGACAGGTACGACGGCGCTCATGTCCAGCAACATGAAGTTTGAGATGGAGGACGACGAGAGGAGCGCCTTGGCCATGGAGTGGAACTTTGGAGCCAGTGCGAGCAATGTGGAGGAGATTTTCACTTTGATGGAAAGCCCATCCTTGGATGGAGTAGCAGAGAAGACAGTGTGGGCGATGGAGAAAGCTTTGGCCGGAGATCTCGGAGTGAATGAGATTGCCACGCTCATGAAGGATGAAGTCATGACGGACATCGGTCTAGAGACAGACAAACCATTCCCAAGTTTCTGGTCAACAGTCTACCCCATCAAGGACCAGAAAGAAAAGAAGCTGGGGGACCTGGGGGAAGGGGAACCCTGCGATCTCTTCGGTCACCAAGTCAAAGGAATCCACTCCATCGTGAAAGGACTCCATTCTGCCACCGACTCACAGTTGGCGCGGGCAGAACATCAATGTCGGTTCCTGTGCGATTTGGTCGGTCTCGGAAAGACCATGACTGCGACAGGGACCTTCGCCTATCTGCACCGCCTTTACAAAAACACCTCCACCACCCCAAACCTGGACAAGGTCCGCGACGCGGTAGCACATGGGGTCCTCAACTATCAAGGAGAATACAATCCTCCAGCAGCAACACATGCTGTCAAAATCCTTACCACGGTTTGGGAAGAGATCTGTGACCAGAAGTCTCGAGAGATACAAGGAGAGGTTTCCCAAGATTACTTTGCGCTCGCCAAGTCCGCAGTCCATCGCATCGCAATGCTTCTCAAGGACAAGCCCGCTGGATCGACCCTTTGAAGAGACGAGGCGAAGACACCCTCAAGTACGCCGCTCTTCTGAAAGAGAAAGCCAAGATAGCACTCACCGGTTGCACTTTCCCACCATTTCTGAGTAAGCCTCCTGCAGACCACATCTAAGCTCATGTTTCATTCAGGAGACACACCCGTCTTTGCAGGGGACGGATGGATGAAGAATCTTCCCTCATTACTCATAGTTCCTCATAACCTCATGAACCAATGGAGGACAGAAATCGATCGAGAACAAAATGGATCCCTCCTACCTCTGATACCTCGTCTATGGCGACGACGTCCGTTCTCGTGCCACCTTTCACAAGAGTCACAAGAATCTCTTGGAGGGAAAAGAGAAGGACGCCTCCAGCATAGTCGTCATCATTTCCGACAACACCTTGACAACAGAAGTGGATTGGCTGGAGGGCGAGAACAGGATCGACATCTACCGGGTACGAGAGAAGTCAGAGGCTCACAAGAAAACACCTTCCATCTTTGACTATCGCTTTCATCTTGCAGTGGTGGACAAACATACACCCATCGAACAAAGGGGAAACTCACAGCAGCTGTTCACCAGGCATGCTGCAGGGCCCAGGCGGTGCTCGCCATCACCGCCACTCCACTCTTCACATGTGTGGAAGTAAGCACCCTCTTTTTATAAGATGCAGCTAACAACCAGAAAAGGACATCTTCGTGCAGGTCCTATCACTAGGACTTGTCTAGGCGATAAACAGCAGTATATCTCTATAGACATGGATTAGGCGAAAATATGAAAGGAAATAGGATAGAGAACGAACCTATTGGGACCACAGCAGTCAAGAAAAAGTTCTTGGACCGTGCCCACACCATGGGATTGCCATAAGTGGTCCTAAGACTGCCCCTGGTGCCTCGACACCGATACCAGGCTACATGATACAGTTCATAGCACCTCCTACATCCAAAGATGAGTAAGATGGCGCTAATATGAGACAGGAATCGAGAGAACTCACCTCTCCTCCCCTGGGTGAAGCAGAACAGGGAACTGTTCATCCATAAAGCATACTACAGAGTTGACGATATATGAATTCATGAGGGTGGAGAATTCATCACTGATGAGGATCATAAGAGAGAACCAAGGGGATGTTCTCATTCTCTCCCATGACCCAATGCTTCACTGTGATGAAACCCACAAAGATCAGAAAAGATAGGAAGGTACACAAGCAAAGAACGTACCTGCTTTTGGAAAAACATTGTGACAGAGTTGCCATTGAAACCAATCTTAAAGCTTCAAAGCCATAACAATCTATGAGATCTAAAAGGATAACCAGTACTTAACAGAAGAAAGGTGTAAAGAATTGAGAAGAACACCCACCTTTCATTGATACCTTGCCCATGACCAGATGGATCCAAAGAAATAGAGTATTTCTCTCTAACAGCATCAAACAAGGTATGAAGGGACGTCACATTGCTTCCAGACATGATGGAAAGTCTGTAGATTGGTGGAGAAAGGCCACACATAGCCAGAGCAGTTTATATACCCTTCTCCCCCTGCCATAAGGGGCCATTGCTTATGCAGCTTAGTAGAAGCTCCTCACAGCCTTTCAGGCTGAATTTTCGGCCACAAATCAACGCAGTGGAGCAATGTGTACGCCCCACAAAGCAGGAGCTCCACCTATTAGCCTAATGATCAATTAAAATCATCACACCATCCATTCAAAACGAGGAGCCTCGCTGATGAAATGATGCAAAAAATAGGGATCCCACAGCACTTTGCCATCGAAAAGAAATGGAATAGACGCCTCAGGACTCTCCATGACCGCCCTGAATCATCCAGAGCATCCCCATTTAGCACAAGGAGCATATGATGCATTGCTGCCTCATCTTGAGGAACAGGGAAATATAGGAGAGACAGCCCATAGAGGGGGCATCAGGACCCTTTGAGTGACCAAAAAGGCGCTACAAAGACCACATTCCACCCTATTTCCTTCTACATAAGGACTCAACATTGCAATGAATAAAGAAAACACAAGAAAGAACCTCAGCCTACGCTGAAGCGCAGATAACAACTCTGCATGATGCGATGGGCAATCCCCATCAATTCCTTCACTTATGAACCACCCAGAGTGCCTCCCAAAGAGCGCTCACCATCACCAGAACTGAAGAAGCCTTAGCGAAACAGGATCTAACCAGTCTTGTCTTCTGGTGAAACCCCTCATCTCATACCCCACTATTGTTCCTCCCCCTCTTGCTCCTAGTTATTTACTGTTGGAAGTGAACATATCAAGAAGGGAGAAGCTAAACTGTGAGTGTTTCGTCTTTGGTTCGCTTTGGAGTCCCACTTTGTTGGACTCTGATGGTTCTACCCTCTCCTATTGATGTTGGTCCCACCTTCATCCCTAACCCTTGTCATGCTGAAATATGCACATTCTGGACTGTACTCCAGGGGAAGCTACTGTTGCCCAGGACATCTTTGGGACTCTTTTAGGCTTCCCTTCTCGCCTCTTATCCAATGAGGATTCGTTTGTCTTTACACTATCTTTCTACACATCAAAAATTCTCCCACCTGGTGGCGTCAGCCCCTCTATAGGTGTTACTCCTATGATCCTGAGCACAAAGCCTTGCATTATAGAGAGATTCCCTTTCACTGAGCACTAGTATACTCAGGATAGGGTGTTCCAGTCACTCTATTATGGACACTGTGAACTAGGTGTTTTCGCTAGATTCACAGCTGGAGAGCGTTGGTCTCCTGATGGCCATCTAAGTGGTGGCCTGAAGGATTCCTCCTGCATTTCAATGACGAAATTTTCGTCCAAATAAAGCTAGCAAATATCAGTAAACACTTCTGATAATTACCTATACAGATAACATGTCAGATATCGATATGATAGATCCCAGGAAAAGGACTAAGCGGAAGAGAAAAGGACCTCCTCAGGCTAGGCAATAAATTCATACCTTGTCCGAAACCACGCCTAGACGTCATCGATGAAGCCATCGAAAACTTCAAACGGACCATAAGGCTCAAGCATTACTTTCAGGACAAAGAAAACTCTGAGATCCCTCGATGGAGGACCATGAGCGCCTGGCAACCCCCTGAGAGCTCTCCAGAGCTGGAAAGCGCCCTGAGGAAACTAGAGCATCCTCTGAAAGCGAACCTAGACTCTGTACATAGTGCAGACAAGCAAAACATGTCAAACCACTCAAAAAGAGGGCTAGAATGCTTGTTGCAACGACCAGACATACTTGTAATATTGACAGACAAGAATCTCGGCTACGCGGCCATCCATATGGGCTGGTATGTCTCACAAGCACTGATGCACCTCGAAAATAAAGATGTCTACGCTGTGACAAATGAGGAGAGGGCCCTTGCTGCCACGAGGGACGAACTTGACTCGCTCATCGAGATTGCTGACGAGTTGGAACTCGAAGGACACATAAATCAAAATGAGTTCAAGTGGCTCTCCCAAAGGAAAGAATGGGTCATCCCAAAGTTCTACATCACCGCAAAAGTCCACAAGGCGAGCCCTTCTAGTCGCCCCATATGCCCAACAATGACTTGGGCCACGTACTTTATGTCGCAGTGGTTGGCAGAACAGTTCCTGCCCTTTGAGCGCACCTCCCCTACTGTGCTCAAAGACAGCTCAGAACTCCTCCGTATCTTTGCCTTCGATCGCCCCCTCCAAGACAAACTCAGGAACAGCAAGCAACGAGGAGAGGAACAGCTCTGGATCGTGACTGCTGACGTAGAATTACTCTATCCCAACATCAACACGGAAGACAGCATCAGGAGCATAGATGAGATATTGCAATCGGATGCCAAACTGGAACGCCTGAAGAGGGAATTCTCATTCGTATGCTACAGTTCATGCTACAACAGACCTACGTCCAGTTTCAGGGCAGGTGCTACCAGCAGAAGAATGCACTGCCATGGGGACTCCAGTTGCAGTCCAGTATGCGAATCTATACCTCCACCTGCTCGAGAAGGACCTTGTTGAACGCTGGCTCTCCACCAACAAACTCATACTCTTCAAGAGATATATTGACGACATCTTTGCCCTCATCCTTGGAACACGGGACCAAGCGGAAGCCTTCATCAACGAGTACAACTCCTTGAAACCCACGATACGTCTCACATACGATCTGTCTGTCCACCAAGTCTGTGGACTTCCTTGATCTCACCATCTATAAGGACAAGGAACTGCCCTCTCACGGACGGATGGCCACCAAGATCTTTCAAAAGAAGATGAACCAGTACCTCTACCTTCCCTTTCACTCGTACCACGAGCACAAACAGAAGACCGGGTTCATCAAAGGAGAAGCCATCAGATACATCAGGGCGTGCTCAAGTGTCAAAGAGTTCGACAAAATGATCTCACTCTTCACGGTACGCCTCCAACGTAGAGGATACCCCCTCAAGATCATAAGGTCACAACTATCTATGGTCAGGCACAAAGATCGCCTGCGCTACCTAGAAGAGAAGGAGAATAAGAAAGATATACTCCCACTCCTCTTCAAAGTGGAGTCGAACCCATTCACAGAAAGGGACAGGATTCGCCCCCCACTCGATGAATTTGCCTTTACTGCCACAAACTTGGCATGCCCCCATCAATCTCTGAAAGAGCGAAAATATGCTTCAAGCTACCCCCCAAACTGCACGTCGCTGTATGCAGAGCTAGAAAGGCCAAGGGATACTGAATCTAATTGATATGCAACATGATATCTGTATAGAAAGAATTACCTCAGAAAAATAATACAAAAGATTGAACCCCTGATTACGCCTAAGAAGAATAAAGGCTGATGAAATAACCAAAAAACAGATTCTAAAGAAGAAAACATGTCTTTCCACACAAGAGCAAGGACCCTCCAGGACCATATCGAAGAGGCATTTCGCTATGCAACGAAATCAGCACACAACGCCTTCAGATTCTCCTTACGCAGCGCCCTCGAAGAGGACCTCCCAGAGGTCCTTAACACGCTTGACTTCGATGGACTCAACTCGCGCAGCCAGAACCTCTTCTGTCGCTCCTTTGAACAGGCCATGGGCATCGGGCCGCTCGACGAAGGCGACGCACACCCTTGAGACGGATATAGAAACCTGGTCGACTACGTCAAGGCGATAGGACTGAGGTGGGAAGACTTTGTCATCTGCATCGACCTGGAGACCACAGGACTGAGCAAGCTCAACGACAATATCGTCGAGATCGGCCTCGTCGTCCTCCCCAAGCACCACGATCGCCACTTCTCCTTCAACATACGTGTCTTTCCTGACCACGTCATCCCCAAACCAGCCAGCGATGTGCACAGGATCTACGACAAGGATGTCATGTGGTGTGCCACTTTTAGGGACATTGCACCCCGACTGCTCCACTTCATCAAGAAATCGTCCGGAATCTTTGGTTACAACATAAAGGAATTCGACTGGCCCATCCTCGTGAGAGAATTCCAAGAGGTCGAGGTGGATATCGAGCCATACGAGAGGAAGGTCTTTGACCCCTACCAGCTCCTCAAACTCAGAAATACCCGATACGAGAAGTACCCTCGTCCCCAGAAGCTCGCCACCCTCTTCAAGAACGTCACAGGCAAGGAGCTCACGCACAACCATAACGCAATGGTGGACGCATATGCTGCGATGGTCGTCACGATTGACTGCATCAGAAATGACGAGATCTTCAAGGTGAAGAGCCTGTCCCATGCAGCGTGGCAATTTGATGATACCCAGAGGGCAATCGGCAAAAGGAAGAGACAAGAGGTCAGGGATGAGGATGAAAAACTCCATAGCGACTCTGAATGAATGAAAGCTGTTTACAGATACAAAGTACCATGTTAAAGAACCAAAGGCGAAACACTACTAGCGAAAGCAGAAAGGCTAGACATGAAAGACAAACAAATCACCCAAACCTGTCGCCCAACGAGCTGGCGATGAGGACACCCTGAAGCTGGTGTCGACAAGAGACTTACTGAGCATAATGGGGACACTTAGATGTTCGCCCCTGTAAAGAGATCATGCTGGAACCTTGCTACTTAGCTTGGGGTCACCACGTCGGGGGGGCGCCGTGCAAAAACCCTACCGGACGATGCGGGTATGCTCAGCAGGAATCGGCGGGGTAATCCGAATGCTGCAACATCTCATAAGAGGTCGTAGGGACATTGGCAATGGACCCTTCTAGAGGCGACCATGAGGTGGGTCTCTCTCAGGAGAAGCCTTCACATCGAACCCATTGGGGGGAAAGATGTGTCGTCGTTGACGAAAAGAAAAATCTCCATCCTTGGATGCAAGACTGAGGCGAGGCGATCTCCCCTCGCAAACTATTTTGGTCGTCAGGTCTGAGCTGACGGGACTCAACGGTGCGTTCCGTCCTGTCAGGTTAGTTCCGTCAGTCAGAGCCTCGCGACTGGTCTGGTGGGGCTCTGGCCGTGACCCTAACTCCGTTCCCCAGCCAACTTTGACTGACGGAACAGTTCCGTCGCAAAGGAATAGTAGTAGTAGCCGGGAGGATCTTTCGGACCTTAGAACAAGGACAGGATGGCTTAAAAGTCACTGATGCTGGGAGCGCAAATAAGGGGACAATCGTGTGCCACTTACACTCTGCGGAATGATGTCTCGATGCCCTGTACGTGATGGCTGTCACCCCTGGAAGTACAGTCCTCCGAGTTGCGCTCCTCTGCTTAGCACAAATTGCAAGCTGGCTGAGTTGGGTTCCGTTTTCAGCTTGAAGTCTTCGGGGTTGATTGAAATTTCAATGTGTATGTTTGGACTATTCGTAAGCTTTTAATAAAATAAATATCATTCAATGAATCCACAGTGTTATTGTTGCCATGTCAAAAATTTGCAGAGAACACAGGCAACGAGGAAATTTATGAGGAAATGGTCAATTTGAGTAAGATACATGGTGGCTCTACAAAGCTCCAAGTTCCAGCACAGAGTGCTCGAGGCCAAGGAGAAAATCATGCTTGTGCATCAGTTTTATGTGGAATGCAGTTTTGAGGCTCATCTTAGCAATGATTTCTGGATTGTTAAGGCACCTATTCGTTCTGTTCCACCTCGCGATCATGTCAAGATGTGCTGAAGCTGAAGAGTATTGCTTCTAGTACTCTCAATTGACGGATAATACAATCCGAACTATCGAGCCCCAGAGCTCCTGAGCCTCTTGGATCCATCTGCAACCATTGCCAATCCTTTCCTCTTGTTACTTGAGCCATGAGCATGAGCATCCATAGGCTCTGCCTTGTCCTGCTGACTTTGCCATATTCCACTCTCATCCTTGAGAGCCTTCAATAACACCTGTGACATAAACGTATGAGTAGTCATTCGTTTAATCCTCCTGTCCGCCTTCTTGTCAGCTCTCATCCTCATCTTCTTCACCATCTCCGGCGTAATCTCCTTGGTCGCCTCCTCTGTCGACTCATCTGTCTCTCCATCCGATTGGAGGTCATCCAGAATTTTTTCCACTAAATCAGGACGAGGCACCAAGCGATCAGACAGGCTGCGGAAGAGGGTCCCGAGTACATCCCTAAGCTCGTTAGAAGCGAGTTTGAGGCGGTTCACGCCTCCTAAAATGATGCCTTCTCGACCCCTAGCTGTCGTAGTGGGGTTGTTCTGCATTCTGTCGAACGGACGGAGGAAAGAAATGCGATCTTCGTTAGATAACTCGCTTCGTGCATAGGATAGGACGGTCCAGGTCAGAGCGTAAACGAACGACTCAATATCGTCTTCTGGCTTCTGGCGAATGTTCTGGGTTGAGCCCATTTCTTCCAAGAGTCGACGAGACATGAACTCGTAAGTGCCCTGTTCCATAATTGATCACTGCACGGAGCTACCAGGAAAGTAAGTACCGTTCGCTCTCGGGAATTGTCACGTTCGCTTTCCTTCTTCGCAAATTCCCAATCAATCAAATACCCCTTTGGTCCTTCTTCAATTGGGCCAAGAAGGACGTTCCCAAAAGAGATATCACGGTGCAGCATTTTGAGTTTGCTCCAGGCAGCAAAGTGAGCTGTGAGCGGCCAACCATGGCAAATCAGATTCATTTACGTGAAGACAGCATCAATTCACCTTCAAAAGCATCTGAAAAGCCTTTCACAAGCTCGTAACTAGATGTAAATTTGTCGAGTGGCCGTCCTACTTTAGCCAGAACAATTCGGTAGTGTACCATCTCCCTCTCGTCATCCTTGCCTGTCAATAGCTTGACGTGTTGAAGGTTGCCCCTTACATCGCCCTCAGCAATAACCTGGAGGATATTTGGGACTTTAGACTCGTGCAATTCGGCATAGACTTCACCTTCCCGACGATATTGGGTGTGTCTCCATGCGTCCTTGAGCAGGACGAGGGATTTCTGTTCAGGGTCGTAAGCTTCGAAGCATCTTGTTCCTCGGCCGATAGGTTGGTTGTGACGAAAGAGGAATGGTTCCGAAAGGTAGAACACCTTGTTTTCTACCTCCACCTTGAATAATGGCTTGTTGGTTGTAACTTTGAGCTTTGCTTTAGCCGCTTCGGAATGATCGTCATCCTCAAGAAGTTTCTGCATCGTCACGTCGTGTCCTCTTTCAGCATCGGATGCATGCGTATAGCGCCAGAAGAATTCGCGGAGGTGAGCGGTCGTCACGTAGTTGAACAAAGGGGTCACGAAGAAACCGGCACGAGAATGGCAGAGGAGACGAGCAAAGTGTTCTCGAACATAGAACGAGAAGACTCTCGTTCTTTGTTGGGAACAAAAAATGACGCTACTGTAAATCGTGATTTGACCGCGCGTTAATTTCGAAGTCTGTGAGTCGCCCTCGAGCACCTTGCCACCTTTCTCATCGCGAAAAGGTTCATCCTTGCGTGCCTTCTTAAACTCGCCAAACGACTCGGCGCTCTTCATGACAGTAGTCGTCGCCCCGTAAAAACTATAGAGAAGCAGATCAGGTTTGACGCCACCGACCCCAAGCACGGGGATAAAATCCCTGTCGATGCTCTCGCTGGTGTTGACGAGCTGCCACGGTTGATTGAGGAAAGGTTTCATATACCGTATCTAGAGTGATATATTTGAAAGGGGTTGTGAAAGATTCCAAAAAGAACAATGCACTTACGAACTCATCGTAATGGGTAGGTTCGGGCCCTGACACATCAGGTGCTGGTGGCGAATCTGGGAGCTCTCCGTGCTCTGGCAACAGATTGAGAAAGTCTTCAACAGACACCGTGATGTATTTCCCCTTCATATCTCCGCAGACGAAGTCGTAGGCACCTTCATTCTCTGTAGCAGGAATGATTTGACCGTGATGGTTAGAGCCGCTGGCTAGACGCTTCGGGGTCGGTTTTGTTAGAGAAGGATCAGCAGAGGTGCTGGCGGGAGGAGTAGAAGCACGGGTACCGGCCGAGTGAGGTGGAAGAGTCGTGGCCATCGAAGGATAGCAGATAAAAACAAAGTGTGATGACGGCTTATTGTCCTTTGTTGGTGGATTCAGTTACATTACGCTGTGACTCTGACTCAGGGCGTGGCGTGGCGTGTGTCGGGGGCCACGAATATTATATTCCCAATTGAACTACCCCCATGGCAGCATTTAAGGTTCCCATCATGTGACTATGGAGCAAACCTACGCAAGTGCAGTGCACTGACCCACCACCTCTCCCTCCCTCCACGCTCCGTCTCCTCCTCACTCCCTTCAATTACCACGAACAGCTTTCGATGCTTCCTCCGACAACGGGGCCGCTTGATAACCAACAAAATCGACCAGATCATGGAAGCTTCCTTCGACGACAACGAGGACGAAATTTGTGAGAGGAACAGGTTTTAGGATGTCCTTGTCAGCTTGGAATGGGTTTCAACAAGGTGTGTGGTCTCATATTCACGGAGAAAAGGACGTAATTTGGTTTTGAATGGGGGAAAGGAGCTTTTTTGTTGCAACCAGAAAATACTGCTGGAAATGAAGGAACGACTGTGGAATGGATGAACAGGTACGCACTTACGCTTATACTTACTTGAAATGACTGAATTTGGTGTAAAGCTTTAATTCCCGTCGAAATCACTTGAAAATGACCGGAACGGCGACGACGAATGGACTTTCGGCTCTGTCGAATAAACGCCCCTTGGATCGAAGTAGAATAGCACCAGGTGTAGCTGTAAGCCCTTTCCTATCTCTAACAGTTCGTAAATCTACATCACGAATGGCCTAACGTACTTTAGCAGTCCGACGCCTCCACCTCCAGTCCGCGATGACACCCTCTTTCGCCTCGATTGTCACCTACTTTCAACTACCCCTCACGCTTTTCGCTCGCTGCGATCTCCCTGTGTGGACGAGTGGTTGATGTGTGACGAAACTCACTTGCAGAGCAGTGGCAAAGGAGGAGTTGCCACGGATTTGGAGGACTAAATTAGAAGGAGCAACTCATATAATCACAAAGTGTTGACAGATAAATGAGATAATGGAAAATAATTCTTTCATTTATTCTTATTCTGACTTAAAAGTACAAAGGAACATGGAGAAGTAACTCATAGAGTGCAGCGAAACTGTTCGACTCACATATCTCGATTCTGGGGTCCCCATCTCAAACTAATACGCTATAGTGCTACCCGAAGGCTCTTTCGGTGCACAACAACATTCTCTTTTTCTTCTATTTCGTTGATAGTAAGCTGAAGGCGCTGAGAAAGGCCCTCACCGTGTTCGTGTTCGCGACGAGGATCCGTGCACGCACACACGTTCCACAAGCACCATCGGAAACTCTTTATCACCTTCCTTCATTCCTCCATTTCATCCTCACATCCACATCCACTGTGAGCAATCCTTCGACAATTAGAATTTTGACAGTCAGTTATTGGAAGTGTCGACCCAGCAACAAACGTTGACCGAGAGACCGCAATGGGCTGATGACAGTCCCCCATGTATTACATGGGTTCTCAAGACAAGCCGAACGAGGGAACCAACCCTTGCTCTTTGGTTGGTGTCTTAAAGTGATAATGTTCCCAAACTAAAGAGGTTGAGCAGCAGAACAACCTCCAGTTCATTTCTACAATCCTTATCCTAGTCCCAGAATCATATATCAGGTCGATGCGTCGTAGACTGCTTTCACTCCACACCTCCCTCTTCCTAGACAAGATCTCAACACACCATCTGTGCACAATGTTCAAGATAGCGCACAGGATGAAGGTAATCGACAGTTCGGCTGGACGAAGGGAGTGAAGTTTGTGAACGACAATTTAAAGTTGAAGAAGGAACAAATGCAGGAAGAATTAAACAAGATGGAGCACAGATGCTCTCATTGCAAGAGGTGTGAAGAAAAATGAAAAGGATGGTCAACTTCTATACCCGAATATCCATCCTATGATTTTTGCACCACTCATTTATGTTCGAGAGGTTGTTGTTGAGTTGACGACTCCTCCTTTCAAGCAAAATAAATTAAGACGAAAATCATATAGAAATATTAAACAATAGTCGATGAAAATCAAATTCAGGTAAACGATGTTCTAGACAAAATAAAATGCGTCATCACAATAGTTGAGCACATGGTGCCTGCGGTGAAGGTGAAGTTGATGACAACTGGGGCTCTTCATCACCGCATAGATGGTCGACGGGGACGGGACGGTGAAGAGCCCTAATGACAACCAACAACACTAATTTTGCAAATGACTCGGGAGATCGTAGCCATCTAGAGATCAACCAATTCAGCTTATTTTTGCATTATTGGAAGATCGAAAGTACCCAAGATGTCATAATTATCGTTTAGTGTATTTTTCAACCGTTAATACGGCGAGGTGAGTTACGAGGCACCATCAAAGATTTCAGCCGTGCAATCCGGTGCATAATTTCAGGACGTAATAGATTGTGTGCCTAAATACCGGCCAGAGCCGAATGAAAAAGACGATCGACGATGGCGGTGTGATTCAAAAGTCCAGAAACTTCGCTTATGACGCATTTAACTCTGGCTGACCTGGCTGACGACGTCTCAAGAGGCTGGACTCGCAAAGGTATATAAACTGGTCTTTTCACCCTATGTAAAAGAGCCTTACAACACCACCAACCACAAAGCAACCAGCAACCACAAAACAACAACTCCAACAATGTCGCTCATCCAAAACCTCTTCCCTGAGCTCCGCCGCTCTCCTTTCTACACCCGAGCATTCGATGTCCCCGAATTCTCGCAGCTGTCTCAACTACCGAGACCCGCAATTGACGTTCACGAAGAAGGAGACAAATACGTTGTTCAAGCCGAGGTCGCCGGAGCTCTGAAGGAAGACCTAAAACTCGAGTTCGGTGGTGATGGTGGAGAGGTCCTCACACTTAGCGGGAAGATCGTGAAGACGTAGGAATTCAAGCCTGAAGAGCCAAGGGAAGGAGCGGGAAATGAGAAGGCGGTTGAGAAGCGAAGTACGAATACGAGTATCTGGCATTCCGAACGCTTTGAAGGATCTTTCGCCAGGTCGGTGAGGTTCCCAACGCCAGTCGATACGGAGAAAGTGTCCGCAAAGTATGAGAACGGTATTCTGGAGGTGGAAGTACCGAAGAGGTTGAAGAAGGAGGGTTCAAAGAGTATCGAGATTGCTTAAGCACGTTTAATTTCTGGTGCTGCTGAAGTCGTACTAATTACTTCCTTCAGATTCGGATGTTGATCAAGCAACCTTAATTTCTCTGTTTCTTCGATGTAGTATCTAAGAATTGAACACACGAAGCCAAAGCGTCTGAATGATGAATGACAATGGTATCTGTAATTTCCACAGAAAATCCCTTTGAGGATTGGGAAATCCAGGTGAATCTAAGAAAGAAAGAAAGACCCTTCCCATAATCTAGGAGAGGAAACCATGCACCTAAACGTCACTGCCCTCCTTTCCCTTTCATATATCATGCCAACCTAACTCGCTCTCCCTCATCCACCTTCAACTTGTTCCGCAAGTAAAGCACCTTCGTTACCTCGAACGCCTTCAGCGCGTGCTTGTTCGGCCAAATCGAAATCAATCTCCACGATGTTGCGGCTCTTGTGTAGATCTCCCACTTCCATATGCAGCATTTTTGCCTCCTGGGCATGCTCGTTGTCGCTTGTTGGAGAAATCTGGATGGAAGAGACTAGGGACGGCTATCGGAGTCGAATCGTACCAGCTACGCCGAGTCCGATTGCCAGTCGGTATCGATCGAAGACAAAAAAGGACCACGACTTACGATTCGATACGAGTGCGGCTCCCAAGGCGTATCAAATCGCCAGCGTGTGGATTTTACCACTACGATACGATACACGATTCCATGCGCACGTTTTTGGGGGACCGGCACCAATAGCAAGCTGTTCACATCACTCTCAGCTGCATGTGCTTACAGTCCTCAGCCCCATGGCTGCTGTCCGCCAGCATATAAATCCTCCCTACCTTCTCCCCGTTGACGTCGCGCCACCATGGCAACACTGGACAATTTTCTCGGGCTAGGAAAGAGGTCAAGGACTTCAGTGGATATTGCGAAGAGGAACAACGAGGATGGGACTGCACTTACCCAGTCCAAGAAGCGAAAGGATGAGGAGTCTGAGTGGGTCTTCTCTCCTTACAATGGACGCTCATTGATTGAAATTGCACACAGACACCAAAAGATACAGGGTTACATTGTGCTTAAGATCTTGCTGGCAGCTTCGCACAATTTCAAACCTGACCTGAATTATGTATGTCTGCCCGTCATCAACTGCATTAGCTTTCGCTAAATAATGGTCCAGGAGGCTGCTTCGCTCTTTCTCACTTGTCAACATCTTATTCAGGAGGTTGCATCGCTTGCCGAGAACAACGAGGAACCCATTCATCGTGCATTCTCTCTCTGGAACCCGACTCTGACCGACATTGGCGGGAAACAAGGGCTCGTTGCGTTCCGAGTGCTCTGGCTGAAACTCCTGCAAGTCGACGAATCCTCCGTACCGGGCTATCTCCTTAACGCGCGAAAAGCCTCCATCTGTGCCATTGCTTCAAAAATCCACACAGCCCTTGCTGCGAAGGTCTCGTTGATGATTCTGAGATTGAGATGGACTATGATCCTTCAAAGGATGAGAGTAGTGCTTTGTGAGAGGATTAGGAAGATCATTAGCAATGGATATCGATGGGCTTGAGTTGGTGCAGTCGTTGGAGCAGAATAAGAAATTGGATCCGAAAGGCAAGAAGCAGACAAGAGCAAAGGTTCGCATTCTTTGTTTGTGCTCTTCGACTTAAATAATTCTGTGTGCAGAGCTCTACCGGCAACCACGTACCTGTTTCGACCTTCGATCCACTCGCGCGTGAGGCAGTTGTGGCAGACACCGAGCCGAGGCAGTATCACGTAAGCTGATATTTTTGTGTTCTGTGGCAGTGGTAATGCTTCTCTAGGCAACATCGAAGAGAAGAAACCCTGTCTGGCTCTTCTACACCATAATCCCGAAGTCAGAGGCACATCCTGATGTGCAGCATGGGCACAAACACGGGACCGTTTACTTCAAGTGCAATCACTGTCACTGGACGAATCGAGTCACGAGAAGCAGCAACGGAAAGCTCACACACCTTGAGGACCATCTCACCATCTCACCACGTCACTTCAAGAGCACTGGTCCCCTTTTCAAGTTGCTGAGGAAGAAGTACGAGGACATCTCGGAAAACGAAAAGAAGAAAGCATCAAATGAGATTCCTGTTCGTCTTCTTTTCAACTTCCTCCACAGGCCAGTTATACATAAATAGATAACCGATGCCGATGTGAAAAACTCAGGGCAACAGCTAGATATCTTAGATCAGCTACAAGGCATGGCAGCGCGTTTCGGCGATCAGGTGAGCACAGCTCATCTTTATTAGATTCTTTTTCACTTGCTTTGTTATAGGCGTTTGACCAACTGAAGTTTGATGAACTCCTTGTCAACTTCTTCGTTGCGACGGATCAGCCCTTTCAACTGACGGAGAACCCACACTTCCGTGACCTCCTCCACTACCTTCAGTACACCTATCCCACGATGAAACCTGAACACAAAACCATGCCTGCCAAAGGGACATCATGGAATAGTGACGATGAGGGTGGAGCAAGTGATCAGGACATAAATCATGTTGATACAGGTGCAAAATCCATGAAAGTGCCGATGAGGAAGAGGAAGAAGTTGCAGGAAAAAGTGATGAAGAAGGGTGAAGCTACGGTGCAAGAACTTAAGCAAGAATTGATGGTTTGCTGTTCACAGTTGATTGGGCAATTTTTATTGATATCTGGCATAGGAAGCGGACACGACTGTCAACCTTGCTCTCGATGCATGGACGTCTGAAAATGGCTTCCCCTTTCTCTGCACCACCGCTACTTACATCAACAAGGACTGGGAGGTTGTTGAAGTTGTCCTTGATTTCACAAAGCTTCAAGGATCACACACGGGGGAGAATATGGCAGAGGCAGTGTGGAGGTGTATCACGAACTTTGGCATCACTCATAAGGTCAGTTACGGCTTGAATTTACACCATATGTACTGATGGATAGAACAGATCGGCTGTATCACTTCAGATAATGCATCTAATAATGATAGCATGATGACTGTGTTTGCTCGAAGATTTGTTTCACGAGGCATTCCATTTGACCCAAAGGAACCACGCATACGCTGTTTTCCGCATGTCATTCACCTTGCCGTCCTTGCGCTGCTCGATTCTCTAGGTGTGTAGGCTAAGGCTGATGGACACGGGAAGAAGAAGAAGAAGGGAAAGATAAATTATCATGATTGTGTAACGGAGAAGCTTGGAACCGTTCGTGATGATGAGGCGAGGGCGGAGGACGAATAGTTCGAAGATGAGGTCAATACTTTCCAGGGCGCTATTCCAAAAGTGTGTCTTCATTCCTTTCAACTGCAAACTGCGGAGGACGAATAGTTCGAAGATGAGGTCAATACTTTCCAGGGCGCTATTCCAAAAGTGTGTCTTCATTCCTTTCAACTGCAAACTGTAAAACTGAAGTTCTTGTTGCATAAGCTTTGCGCAGAACTATGAAGCGACTTTGGTAAACGGATCCTGAATCGGCATCTATCAGTCGACCCTAAGCGACTTGGTTGGGCCGCGGCTCTATGCGAAAGCCTGAGGTTTTAATAGTGTCTTGACAGCAATTAGGTCACGTCGGACGACGACCATCGGTTGGGAAGTTGCGTTGCCATTATTCAAAACGCCTCAATGTGGGACGCCGGTGGGACATTTCAACACCGGTTTGATTCTAACTACAGTGCGGCAAGCTCATGTGAGATCATCGATTCTCATACGCAAGATTTTGAAAACAAGGATCGAAATTGAGAAGGGTTAGTAAATATATAGAGCACATTCAGAGAGTTCGTTGGACTGTTTCCGCACAATGCTAATGTTGGTAAGGATTTCTCCTTTTCAAAAGATATCCAGGTGTAGGGAGGGTGAGCCAGAGCTGGTTGATGGCCGTTCTTTGAAGCGCCATTTAAAGGCGAGTTCGCTTCTTGGAAGCGTGTCAGACGGGGACGCCCCACGTTTAGGGCATCAAAACGGGAGCATGGTATTCCTAAAACGCTTGGCCGTTCACCCAGGCCCCCCCCCCTGGGCAATCGGGGTGCGGCTCCGTCGAACCAGTCCACGATGCTTCCAGCGACATGCGACGCACCTCAGCTGCTAAAGTGACTGTCCTTGGCTCCTTCCTTCCTTCAGACTTGAATTGGCCTCGAACAGCCTGGTTGAGTTAGCCGCACGCTGAGAACGGTAAAAAAAATCGAGACCGGACGGTTGGGCCAAAATTCAAAATGAGGAGGCAAATGAGGTTTAAAAGCTAAATGCACCTTGCCATCCCCAAACACTCTTTAAGACCTGTCGGATCCAGCAAGGTGAGAGAAATAAGATATGGAGTGCCTGAGCCAACCATGGAATGGAAGACTCGCGGAGAGCAATCGGTAAAGCAATGGGCCCCAATGTACCAACGGGGCTAAGTGTGAGTCATGCGAACGGCTAGATTGAAGCTCAAAAGGTTCAATTTCCTTGGTGTAACCAAAGAGTTGATTGGCATATTTCTACGCAGGTTTTAAGCCTCTCAGCTCCTCGGCCGAATATTACACCCCTTATCATTGCTGACAACTATGTCAGATGGTTCGACAACCACTAACCCGCTCGCGCGGCTAAAGTCAGTCAAAGCCCAGAGTCCTAGACTACGACTTCTAAGGAGTGCTCAGGTAGTGATGTTGGTTCTTAATTTGTATTACGAAAACTGTTGATTCGTCTCAATGGTCGTGCTCAACGTATGCAACAATGAAGGTAACAGAGTGATGAAAATGCGAGATAAGATCGCGGACTATCTCGTACAAACCTGCGTGATGCGGAAATCGGGAGAAAATTGAAGACTGTAACGACGTCTGCTAGGTTAGGAACATGAACATTCCGACGGGGCATCGGCGAAGGGTGGTAACCCTTTACTACTAAGGCAGGCAAGGGTTACCATACGGACAAAGGGTTCGGAACGCTCAGACCTTAAGCATAGAGCGTTGAACGTTGAACCGGGGCAAATAGTTTCGCCGAGATCATGGTCATCAGCAAGTGACGGCCGGGGTGACATCAAACGTGGTACGGTTAGGTGTGTAGCATCGAGGACGCGTTGAAATCTCTCACGCTTGCGTCGAAGGGGAGCTCCTGATTGGGCTTCGGTAGTTTGATGAGCGGGAAGAAGGGAGATGCAACATGTTAGCATTTTCGTTTTTGAGGAAGGCAAAGTGGGTTCATGTGGTGGAACGATTACTTAAAGGTGCCAATCCCTCCATAACAATTTCCTTGGGTCAGTATTTTTGTTGTATCATACTAATTATCATTATAATTATAATAATCTATTCTTCTAAGATTCATCAGTTCTTGGCGTGAGTCATAAAACACACTTTTAAGCCCTCATACCTCCCTTACCAGACACATTGAAATGAAATGAAGCACACCATCTTACTGCATATGTTTGCGCCTGTCTGAAAGTGCAAGGAAATTTTATTTTAAAGTCATGAAAAAAAGTGTTCCCTCCTAGATTGGATGGATTTGAACCAGTGCAGAGGCCCACAAAGCCAAGAATGCCGTGCGCAGCAGCCCCACAAATTTCATGCCGTGCCTGAAGTGCCGCACATGCCAGAAGCGCTGCACGCGACTTCTACAGCGCATTTTGGGTTTTCTCAGGTTATGTGCCAGAAGAACATGTTTGTCTACCATGAGGGGAAGAAAGTGAACACATGTGAGTTGGAATATGCTCCACATTATGTTCTCAAGCCATCTTAGAATCATCATGCCCCGTCCTAAAAAAAATGGTGCAAACCAACTCATCCATGCTTAGCAACAAAGGTGGGAGGAGAGCCCATCAGATATACCTCAGGTTGCTCCACGTCACTCAGAAAGACGTCATGCAGGATTGCTGCAGCGCTTCCAGGTTACACAACCGACACCACCTCAGCATTTGACCCGTCAAATTCGTATGCAGCAACAGCGGGAGGATGAACCTCCTAGAGGACGCCGATGACGACGGCAGCCAGACCCTCCACCTTTACATGAAGAATGCAATGATGGTTCCTCTGATGGACAACAAGGGGGAGTATTTGAGAATACTGATCTGCCTGATCAAACAGTGGTAGCTCCTCGGGATGCAAGACGAGATCAGCATCCTTTTCTTGCATTCAACTACTTACCAGACACAGTGGAGGCAATCCGGCTTTCGGGCTGGAATGAATTCTTTTGCTCAGAATGTGGTGCCTTCATTGGCTTGAGGAACGAATAGCCAGGAGCTCTAAGCAGAATCCAAAGTTTTCTAACTGTTGTTCTCTGGGAAATATTATTCTTCCTGCTTATGAAGAACCACCAGCCGAATTACATCAGCTATTAATCAACCCAGATACCCGAGAATCAAAGCAGTTTCGAGAGAATATCCGGTCCTACAATAATGCTCTCTCCTTTACTTCTCTTGGAGTCAAGCGGCCACCTATTCCTGGGCAAGGAGTTTACTCTTTCCCGATTCAAGGGGAGCTGTGCATCGCATTGGAGCTTTGCTACCTGATTCTGATGGAGATGAAAGGTTCGTACTAATCTATATGCTGGATTCTGAAGAGCAGATTCGACAAAGAATAGAGACTGTTGGACAGCACAAACTCAAGGAAGGGACTTTAAGGAAGTTACAAGAAATGATGTGGCGAGTCAATCCCTGGCCAGAAATTTATAAAACAGCAAGAGAGCACATGGGGGATAATCCGATTTTGAACCTCCACCTTCGAACTATCGATCCTATTGATCGGGACCCTCGACGATACAAGGGGCCAACAGGTCATGGCATAGGAGAAATTGCAGTGCTTCTCATTGCCGAACAGTCAGGAGCTATGGCAAGTATCACAAGGGACATTGTGGTTAAACTTCGACGTCCTGATGGTCAGAATTTCTTTGAGAGAGTTAGTGATCAGAATGCCAACTACCTCTACGCTTCCCACTTTTGTTCCCCTACGGCGAGCAAGGTTGGCAGGCATACATCCCCCTCAGTCATGGAGATCTGCTTCTATGGGGTCCACGAGAAGAATATCGAAACGATGAAGGACGAATAGTTGGTAATATGGGAGAACAGAAACACGTTACTCAGATGAACTATTACTCTTACCTGCTTCACCTAAAGAAGGACAAATTCTCTCTAATTCACCATGGTGGCCGGCTGTTTCAAGAATGGTTTGTGATGCTTATGCTCAGATAGAAAGTGGACGATTGAGGTTCCTGAGGTACAATCAAGAACTTCTCCAAACTAAGTCTTATGCTGGACTTGGCGATGCATTAGAAGATGGTCGAGATGCTGCAGATGTTGGGAAGCAGACCATTCTACCATTGTCACACACAGGAAGTCCCTGCCAGATGAACCAGCAATTCCAAGATGCTATGGCGATTGTCGGGAACAGAGGTTCACCTCCTATCTTCACAACTTTCACTTGCAATCCATGGTGGCCAGAAATCATAGAAGCTCTACTTCCTGGGCAAACAGCTGCTGATCGACCAGGCTTAGTCTCTAGAGTTTTTAACACAAACGTCAAGGCTGACATGCAAGACATCAAGGATAACACAATCTTTGGAAGGTCGGTCAGCTTCGTCTGGGTGATTGAATTTCAGAAATGTGGTCTCCCTCATGCTCATCATCCTTAATCCTGAAGATACCATCAGGGATGTTGAGGCAATTGATCACATAATGTCTGGCGAATTTCCTGACAAGGATATGAATCCTGAATTGTTTGAGATTGTCTACACTCATATGCTTCATGGACCCTGTTAAGATATCAACCCAGATGCTCCATGCATGATAGATGATCCTAAAAATCTTGGAAGAAAGATCTGTGGCAAAGGGTTCCTGAAGCCATTCATGGAAGAGACATGCATCAACAAGGATGGCTATCCCACCTACCGTCGCCATAACAATGGATGTACCTTTCAGAAATCATGGAATGGATTTATTTACAACAATCATTGGGTCATACCATTTAATGCTTATGTCCTTCGGCGCTTTATAGCTCATATTGATGTGGAACTTTGCATCTCCATCAAATCAATCAAGTACCTCTTCAAATACATCTACAAAGGAAATGATCAGGCATAACCTGTCCTTCATTGTGCCCGAGGTGATGTTAGGGTGGTGGATGAGATTCAAGAGTACTTGGATGCTAGATTCATTGGATCTTCTGAAAGGTGGATGTGCCTTTCAGTGGAGTTATTTTGGTTCTTGGTGGTAAGTGAATCAAGTCAAAGAGTTCATGTCTGATAAATAATTAGGCAACATGTGACAATGCCTCTCAGTCATCCCCAAAGCTTCATGTGCACAGATGGTCGATGAGTGTGTCATATCAACAAGTTACAAGGCCAGTCGGTGGAGACTGTTGGATTGTATTTGGACACACCAGTTTTGCAACTTTACATAGGACTTTCTAGAGTTTTGAACGCTAAGAATCTTCGAGTTTATTTACACCAAGTGCAAGGGATAGAGAATAAGAGGATGGAAAATATAGTGTACAGAGAAGTTTTGAATTTTCACAATTGGATGGATGTGCTCGCCAAAGGCGAGGCCCCACACAGTGGCTCCCAGCGTCAAGAGCTCCACACAGTGGCTGCTGGAGGCTGGGGTCCAAGGGCAAAGCCCCTGGGGGGGATGCCGGAGGGACGAGGGCACTGACACACTTGTGAATAATAATAATAATATGTTATCTAAATAAATCATATATTTTAATATTTCGTTTAAAATATATCTTTTATAATATTTATTTACTAGTAAGAATATCATTGATATATTTTTACTATAACAAAGTTTGGCAATACTCTTAAATACAGCATGAGAGAATTATTAACTGATCAGGATCAGTCCATTTGATGCTTCATCGACATCAACAGCATGAAAAATCAAGAATATGGGTTGTCTTCCTCACTTACACCGAACAGGATACTTCCAATGGCTCTAATGAAGAAGCACAGGCTGCTTTAGAAAAGCCTGTTTAAGATATCGTAAAGCATTATGATCAAAAACAAGGACCTGCTTTAAAATACAAAGTAGGCAACTTAGTCTATCTGGATGCTAGGAACATTACCTCCCTTCACCCTCTCAAGAAGCTAGATGACAAGTGGTTTGGCCCTTTTCCTGTTGCTAAGATCATCTCTCCTGTTAATACTTTCCCATCCAGCATGTCAATTCATGCTGTATTCCACATCTCTCTTACTTGAAAGACCTCTCCACATATCTGTCTCCCTGATCAACCAGAACATATGACATTATTATCATTAAGGGAGAAGAACCAGAGATACTTGAAGCATGGAAGTGATATAATAATCTGTGGTTCAGAGTCAAGTGGAAGGATTACCCTCTTGAGGAATCAACAATAAAGAAATGGAATGACCTGGAGAATGCACAAGAGGCTGTTGAGTCGCTTTATCAAAAGAATCCACAAGCACTCAGACAGAAGAACATTCATTCCTGGGTGTTTCAACCTGAGGACTTAAATCAGTGCCCTCTTAACAGAGCAGGGTAACATGATGGGGCACCATAAATCCTATCAGTATTAATCTGCCCTAGAGGGCAGTTCATACATTCCTTCATTGCTCTTCAACATCAGCTTACATCCTTTACTCTTCTACCTTGTCCTAGCATCAGTCTTGACAGGGGGATATTGTCAGGGTTCGGTTCTGGAGCATGACTTATGTTCTAAAATATGTGGCAAATGGTCTAGAAGGTTCCATCAGGTAGGTGGCAAATAAAGTTAAAGATGGAATATGCTGGAACATTCTGGAACTTGTGGCTGTCTGTGTATAAATACACTGGCCAATGGAGTAAGATATCCAGATTGGTTCTCTGAGGATATCCACTCTTCTTGCAGGTTAGTATCTCCTTAGATCATTGATATAATACTTAGGATATCCACTCTACTTACCAGCTTCCCCCATTGCTTACAACAAGAGTGTTAGCCCTAACAAACCGTGCCCTAACATGGTTCTCATCTAGCCTAATTAATCCCCACTTCCTATTAGCCTCAATGTCTGAAAGCCATCAGACGACAATCCTTACTTCTTTGACTATCATGAAACTCAAGGGATGGGAGAACTACCACACTTGGTGCTTCTAGGTCCAGGCGAAGCTGCTGGGCAGGAACTGCTAAGGGAATGTTGCTGGGCTGGATGTCAAACCTGTTGATACTTTGGAAGAGGTGGTAGGAGGTCTCGGAGGATGGCAGGAAGGTTGAGACAGCATAGAAAGAGTGACAAGGCATGCCCATCTAACGTATTTGATCATTACTAAAGTATGTAAGGATCACGTACTCACTGATTTACCTGAGATCAATGTTAGGAGCAGAAGGAGGTCTGGTATAAGTGCAAAGAGCTGTTAGAGCTGACATTCAGTCAGGCTATTGGGTAGAGAGGCTGTCGAGTGGATATCCTAAGTATTATTACAATGACAAGTGTGTCAACGGCCTTTGTCCCTCAGGCCCCTCACCCACTTGCAAGGGGCATGGCCCCTTGAACTCTACTGTGACCATTGTCAGGGTTCGAGTCCAGCACAAAACACATTTTTCAACCCTTTCAGAATAAAATTTCCTTGCAGGTTCAGAAAGGGGCAAGCATATGGGATGTGATGGTATAATATATTTCATTCCATTGTGTACGGTGAGGGAGGTGTGAGGGCTCAAAAGTGCGTCTTATGACTCATGCCAAGAACTGATGAATCTTAGAGTATAGGAATAGGATACAAGAGATACTAACCTACTAAGTAGGGTGGATATTCTAAGAGAACCAATCTGGATATCTCACTCCATTGGTAGCTATATTTATACATATACAGCCATAAGTTCCAGAATGTTCCAGCATATAGTACTCTTAACTCCATTTGCCACATCTAATCTTCTAAGAGCGTTGGGTTCCTTGGCATGAGTCATTTACAGTCAAGAAACTCAGGTGAGTAAAGAAGTGAGCAAACCAAGAGGCTAAACTGAGTCTGGAAGATCCATCTCATCACTCTGACCTGCATCTCCTTCAAGAAGAGCCTTATCTGTCTCTGGCTTAAGGATTGGGTGGGTTGATAAGTACATCGGAGTGGTATAGTGAAGGATCCAAACGAACCTTCTTCCCTCGCCATCTTCTGCTTGAAGATCCCAATCAAGCACATGATTTGATCAAGAGGCACAAGGTGGAATTCATCGCTCCACTGGTAGAGGATTTCGCTTTCAAAGAGGTATCTGGGCTTGTTTCAGGGTCGAAGAAAGTCCCTGGGACTCAAAGATAGACAACTGCCTCGCCATAGAAGGTCTCTCCAGTGCCGTCAATGCCCTGTTTCTCTCATTAGAAGAGATAGTAAGACGGATTGACCAACAACATACCTCATATCTGCACATCTTGTATGCTTCAAACTTCCATGACCTTTCCAACTTCCGTGAACGAATGACGTCCCGTTAGCCAAAGGGCACTGGCCCCAGTGTTCCCACTTTGCCACAATCTTCTCCAGGTCCAGCCCATCAAGGTTCTTTCCGCGAGAGTCGCAATAGGTTCAAATCAAAGCGAGCTCCTCCATCCATTCAGTGCTATATTCGGTGCCTTGCAGCTTTGCCAGCTTCGTGGGAAGAATCGATGCCTAGCGAGGCGAGTAGACTGGGTTACATGAGTGGATGGAAGAAAAGGGCTGAATTGAGAACCTGCCATCTCATAAATTGCATTTTGGGCTGGATACAGAATATCAACAATATTCATCTGCTCCTACAAGAGAGCTTGGTTCAGCAGGTTCTCCTGGTACCTGTTGTCCTGATTAATTCGTTTCTTAAGAAATCCAATCATTCCCTCTATCGGGAACTGTGAGTAGAGAATCCCTGGCCCCTACCAGAGGATCCAGTCGGTGATGTGCAAGAGATGGTGGATGTACATGGGCATATGACTAAGCCAAGTGCATGGCTTGCCCCTACGCATTACCGAAATGCACCATTTGAAGTCACGTGACCTACTTTCACCAAGTCATAGGATCACGTGCCTGCCCATCGCCGCTTTGCTCATGTTTGCGCTGATCGTCGCCTTCCCCTATCTCACACAAATTGCCGCTCAGCAAACCTTACACATTTCGCCGGTCTGCACTGTCTCCATTATTGCTTTATTGTCCTTTCTCACTTGTACTGCTCAGTATGTCTTATTTCCGAGTATTCCCTTTATTGCTTTCCTGATCTAGCTATCTTACATGTTTCAAGAAACGTATGTTACAGTTTATGGCAGTGCCTTTACATATGTATATATACATCGAGATGTAGTGGTGGTGACCTCAGAGTATTCCCTTAGGTTTACCTCCACTACAGGTTAGTCTTCTCATGCCATACTATTCTCTTAGGTTTACCTCCACTACAGATGCATTGCCTGTCAGCGACCGCACATAGTGTCCGCCCTAACAGAAGAATACTCTCTCTCTCATTTTCGAAAACCAAACTTAAAAAATGTCGGAGGTTTGGGGAGATATGGAAACATGCGAACCGCCAACGAGCAAAGTACGCATCCAGCACTTAGAAAGGATGTTCCAAACTCTACACCTCACAACTGAAAAGCAATTCAAAAAACTCGAACAAGACCTCATGACAAGCTTCAACCAACAAAATGCGCAAACCTCCCAGAATGCGAACGAAATTGCACAACTGAGGTCCGACATCCAAAACACAAACGACCGAATTTTACAATTGCTAGATTCCAGACTACCCCCTCCTAGAGATAGTGGAACCTCTTCCCCCTTTTTATTGTGAATGGAACCAATACCTCAAGCTTACTCTTCTCCCTCTATACCCCAAACTGCCCAAGTTGCACCAAAATGAGCGTTACCCAATCGAAAGATCTTGAGGAGGATTTTTAGGACGGTGGTGGGTGGAAGAAGTGTCTCCATCGCTGACTTGCAATTCATTTACGTCATCTAAAATCACTTCCAACAAAACGACGTCCAGCACAGTATTCCCCCTGTCTGAACAAGACTCCCCATTCCCGAATTCGCGTTTTCCCTCCTGGAGACAAAGATGCGCAGAAGTCGCAAAAATGTATGACAAAGTCCACTTATGCTCGACAACAGCATCTCTTGTCAGTTCGAAGACGAAGCTCAGAACCGCATTCCACCATCCACATTTCCATGGCCGACACGCCACATCGGCGCTCGTTGACAGCGGCGCAACTACTTCTTTTATTTCTCCAAAACTCGTTTCTGCATACAACCTACCTGTCACCCAACTTTCTTCCCCAGTACCTGTTTATAACGTCGACGGATCTCTCAATCAAGGAGGATCCATCCATTCTGTCACTTACTTACCCATTTCGATCGCCGCTCACCATGAGGTTTGGCAATTCGCTGTAGCGGAGTTAGGGACTGTCGACATGATTTTAGGCCACGACTGGCTAAGACACCACAACCCAGAGATCAACTGGGACTCAGGGAAAGTTGCAGCCTCTCGTTGCCCTACCAGTTGCAATGCAGATGACGTGTCTACCACTCGCGAACACTTCCCGCCATCGTCTACCTCGATACGAGCTGCTATGACAAAATCGCAGAAACTGGCGAAAGATGCGGTGGCGATGAGACCAAAAAATGTCGTCGAAATACCAACGCAAATCACCGATTTTGCAGACATTTTCGACAACGAAAAATTCGACGACCTTGGGACCACGCGATCAACCTTATACCCAAAACACAACCATATGCAGGTCCGGCCTACCCCTTGAAAAGAGACGAACAAGCGGCGCTCGACCAATTCATTGACGCTGAACTGAGCGCCGGTCGTATACGTCCTAGCACAGGTGAACATGGAGCTTCTGTTTTTTTCACGCACAAAAAGACTCCTCCGAACTTCGTCCCTTTTTCGATTATCAGAAGCTGAACGAAGCCACAGTCAAAGACAAGACCCCACTCCCCATTCAAGCTGACCTCTTTTCCATGGTTTCTGGTAAGAAGTTTTTCAGCAAGATTGATCTGAGGAAAGGGTTCAACAACGTTCGTATCAAAGAAGGAGACGAACACTAAGCGGCGTTTCGCACAAATCGAGGACTTTTCGAACCATTGGTGATGTATTTCGACTCTGCAACTCACCGGCGACCTTTCAAGCTTTCCTGAACTCTATTTTTCGCGCTATGATCACCGCTGCGTTCATCTTCATATACATCGACGACATCCTAATTGCGACAGAAATTGAAGAAGAACACTGGGAACGCGTTCAACAAGTTTGTCCAATTTTGCGCGAAAATGGACTTTATGTTAACTTACAGAAATGTGTTTGGTGTCAAAGCGAAGTAGAGTATCTAGGATTGATCATTACCAGCAGAGGGATTGAACCAGATCCAGTAAAGGTCGCAGGAGTGATGGATTGGCCAGAACCGAAAAACATGAAGGAGGTCCAAATGTTTCTCGGTTTTGCTAATTTCTATGGCCGCTTTTGCGATAGATTCAGTCACATCGCAAGACCTTTATATGAACTGACCAAAAAGGAGGTTTCCTGGGTCTGGGCGGTAGATGAACAATGTTCGTTCGTCGCTTTGAAACAGCTCATGACTTCGGCGCCCGTTTTAGCACATCCCGAACAATAGGACGATTTTTGCTCGAAGTCGATGCGTCAAATTTCGCGACAGGCGCCGTTTTGTCGCAAATGAAGCCAGATGGGAAGTTTCATCCTCTTGGTTTCGTATCAAAATCGCTCGACGCTGCCCAGAGGAACTACGACACCTACAACAAAGAAATGCTCGCGATTATGTGCGGACTGCAAGAATGGAGACACCTTCTACAAGGTACTGATGAGCCATTTCTGATCCTGACCGATCACAAAAACCTCGAGTATTTCAGAATGCCACAGAAGTTGAATCGCCGACAGGCACGCTGGATCACAGAACTTGCATCCTTCAACTTCACTCTTCTACACCGTCCTGGGCGGAACTCCGCAAAACCAGATGCGCTCAGTCGGCGACCGGATCACAAACCGGCAACTTGCCACAACTTCGACGTAGTATTACTCCCAGAACGTTTTTTCAACACGGATGGTATCGCCATCAACGTGGCTGGGAGCACGGTTGCGCTCACAAGACAAATGTCGGAGTTGAGTATACTAGAACGCGTGAAAAAGGTACCTGAACGAAAAGAACAAGTAGTCAAGGCCTTGAGAGAGATCCTAGACGAACCAGTCGACGTGATTCGCCGACGGGAGTGGCAAGAAGTCGATGGCGCTGTCTATGTTCGTGGAAAACTCTACATTCCCCGCGACGACGAAATTCGCCGCTCGATTTTGCAAGACCTGCACGATTCGCAAATCGCCGGTCATCCAGGCGTAAAATCGACGACGGCTCTCGTAAAAAGGTACTACTGGTGGCCAGGTTTGGCGCATTACGTTCGCCGCTATGTCAACGCCTGCCACACTTGCCACAGAATGAAAAAATTTCCTTCCCCACCTGTCGGGTTTTTGCAACCAAATGACATTCCCACACGTCGATGGCAAATTGTCAGCATGGACTTGGTTGGACCTCTCCCAGAATCTGGGAGGTTTGACACGATTTTCGTCATAGTAGACAGACTCTCAAACCGCTCCCATCTCATCCCCACCCATCCAACGATGGATGCAGAAGGCCTTGCAAGGCTTTTTCACGATCATGTATGGACGTTACATGGACTTTACGATGTCGCAATTTTCGATCGAGGCAAAGAGTTTGTGTCCCAATTCACATCTGCGCTTTTTCGCCTATTAGGTATCAAAGGTTCACCATCGACAGCCTATCACCCGCAAAGTGATGGTCAGACTGAACGTGTGAACCAAGAAGTTGAGCAATATTTGCGCATTTTCTGCAACCACCTTCAGGATAATTGGGTGGAAGGACTCCCCAATGCAGAATTTGCGCTCAACAATGGCGTCAGTTCGGCGACGGGCATAACTCCATTTCACTCGATTGGGGTCAACACCCCCACATGGGCTTTGAACCCATCTCCGACGAAGACGTCCCAGCAGCGGCGCAATTCGTCGAAAGGATGCAAATCGCCAACCGAGAAGCACAAGCAGCAGATCTCATGGCAAAACATTATGACAGAAAACGCGCACCAGCGCCCGAATATCACGTCGGGGATTTCGTCTGGTTGAGCGCGAAAAACATCAAGTCGAGGAGACCTGTCAAAAAGTTGGACGACAAATGGCATGGCCCTTTTCGCGTTCTGCAAGTTTTGCGTCCCCTCAACCTCAAACTCGAGTTGCCATCCTCATGGAAGATACATCCAGTATTCCATGTGGGCCTAATACGAAAAGTCAACGAAGACGACATCCCTGGTCAAGTCCAGTTGCCTAAACCACCTCCGGAATTAGTGAATGGAATTGAGGAATGGGAAGTAGAAAAAATTGTGGATGGGAAATGGTTCGGTACCCAAAAGAAAGTTTTCAAATATCACGTTCGATACATAGGGTATTCACCATCTGAAGACGAGTGGATAAACATTGCAGATTTGGAAAATTCGCAAGATGCTATAAAAGACTATCACACTGCACATCCTCTTGCAGTTCGTCCCGATTCCATACCGAACTCCGCAAAAAATCGCTCAAATAAGTGTTTTCGTAACCTTTGATGAAAACGCGCTGGAGGGTCTTCCTCACTTTAAGGGGTCCTATGACAAAGATAGCATCAGAAGGCGTCTTGTTGTTGAAAACTTGCGCTCCATCAAGAGAAAAGGCAAGAATGGTATCGGAAGGTAAGATTTTCTTTTCACGAGCAAGCTTGAGGTAATCCGAACCACAATAGATATCGTCAAGGATATCAGGCAGCATCCCATCTTGGGGACACTTTTCGAGAAGGTCCTTCGTCCGTCTGGCCCTATGCTTTGAAGCAGACACTCCTTCTTCGGTGGCCCAGCGAGCCTGGAGGGGAGCTTCAAATGGAACCACGAAATACTGTTGTCTAGGAACCTTCTTCTTGCGCTTGCCTCCTGGTTTTGACGTTGCTTCTCGATAGCGTGATAGGTGACATTTTGGGCATTCCATGAATTCAGACCATTCACCAGTATACACAATGCAAGAGTTCGGACACATGTCAAATGCCTCTGGCATTATATGACTTTTCTCCTTGATGCAACGCTTTATTCGATCGAGGGAAAGTGTGCTTGTCTTGAATCGCTCCTCCACCTAGGCACGAAGATCCTCATACAAGTCTCCAGCGGCACGTCCATGGCAAATCATGAAAAGCTCTAGGGAGATAATTTGTTCGTGGGTTAATGGAGTATACTCGTATTTCTCTTCCTCCATGACATTATGAACTTGTCTGTCAGAATCTTGGGTTGTTCTCTGTTCACAAGAGAGACGACGAAGTTGTTCATCGACCAACAAGAGATTTGCAGCCAGCTCGTCCACTATTGAAGGTCAGTATGATAATATTCCTAGTATCAGTACGTACGCTCATGATTTTCCCCTATTTGCTCACTGTTTTCTTTTTCTCCATCACATTCCTCTTCCTCCTCTTCCTCCCCTTCTTCTTCATCCTCTTCATCTTTCTCCTGCTCATTCTCGCTTAAATCATCTAGGGGTTCCTCTTCTCCTGGTTCTCCGACTATTGGACGTGCCAATCGGTCTCGCACAAGTCGACGATGTTCAACCCGCTCAAGCTCGTTCAGAGTGGTTCGGATCGGGTCATCCCCAGGCATAGAAGTGCCGTCGCAGCCGGAAGGAGGTTGCGAAGGAATATGGTGTGAGAGGTTGACGTTATGTTCGTCGTTGTTGCTCTAAAGCTCTCTTAGGATCTTAGGACAATTAATCTGAAATAACGACATACCAGCGGCCCAACCTCAGATCCATCCAAGAAATCATCCTCCATTTCTCCCTGTTCCTCCATATCTCTAGCAGAGATGTCTTCTTGCCCTATGCCTCCCATCATAGCCTGATCTGCTTCTCGATACAGAGCATGGCGGTTATAGGAGCTTTTGCCAACCCTTCTCCATTCTCCTCCGCAATATTTCGTGCAGTTACACTCCCAAATATTGTTCTCGCCATCTCCTTTGGCCATCACAGGTTTTAGGGTAGATTTAGAGCAGTTGGAAGGACTCAATGGCGCAGAATTATGGGACTCACGTGCGTACATCACCTTCATTCTTCTTCCACAACGACCTGGATATTTCCTCACTATTTTTCCTTACTAATTTACTGCAGTACCTCTTTAATATGTCTTCAAAACGTTCCTACAACTATGACGAGTCCGATGACGATATAGGAGGTGCTTTTATGTCCTGGTCAGATAATGAAGGGTATGGGGACTTGTCCGTCCTTTCTTCCACAGTCCTTCTAATGATATCCATCTGATGAATCTGTGGCCAGAGTCTGACGTTGACCCTTGAGAACACCTTACAATGCTCCTTCCGTCAACTGATCTGTCGCGGCAGACGCAGAGGCGTGATGTTTCTCGTACACCTTCCTCCCGACCTTCAGTCCCTCCGCAAAGTCGAAAGCCCTTCTCTGAGCTTTCTGAATGAGACTGGCTGAAGATTCAACAGGCGGATGAACATGCTTTGATGAAGTCAGGAAACTCCGTTTATCTTGGGTTGAAAAAAGAGGTTGAAAAGCTCAGAAGCCTTAATGAGTCCCCTCAGTGCGTGTTCTTTGCTTTTATCCTGCAGGCTCTAAGGCAACAAGTGTCACTTAGGTTGGCTGTGTGCAATCTTTCTTCAAGTGTCATGCCAGCAAACAAACCTCAATCTGCTCCTACCCAGTCTACCAGCTCTCAACAGTTTATCATACCCTGAGGAATATGAACAGTATACCCTTCTCCGGCCAGCTCAGAAAAGGCCATCTCACAGTCTCCTGTTCACTCGTGAGGAGTTCAAGAAGTGGAGATCGCAGTTTCAGAAACTTTCTGCTGAGGGCAGAGCGGGGAAGAAGTACGAATAGTTGAGGGACTTCAATGGTGTACAAGTTCCTCAAGAACGCATGATGGACATCAAACAAGAAGCTCGTGAGATTCTGGATGCCATGTATGATGGACCTTTGCATCAACGGAAGACATGGCATCAGATTCTCCATTCTCATCGTATCTGAGGTGTTGCTGTGCTCGAAAGCAAGTTTCCTGAGCTAACGCAGTGTCAAGGACGTGCCATGGCAGATCACATCCTCGCTGAATGCAGACATCGACAATTAGAACGTTACAGAGCTGGTGATCGGCGTCGCGAGAAGCGACTGAAGGTCGAGGAAGATGCGGGGAAGGTACTTGGAGAAGAAGGATCCCTCTCTCCACCAGCTCTGTCTTTGACTCAGCATTTAACTCCCTCTGCGACAGGAAAGGAGCGAGGAGCAGAGAATCGAAGTTATGCAAAGAAGAATGCAAGCTCTATTTCAGGATCAAAGCCCGTATTCTTTTCCTTTTACTTTTCACGAAGCTGATAGACTGAGCAGCTTCACCGATATTCCGATCCACCCTTCGTTGCAGAGTTCAGGATACCCCAGTGGTATGACACTCTCTTCAAGATGTGACATGAACACTTACCTCTTTGTTTAGACCGCGTACCAACTGGGTCCAGCGTCACGGATGCTCGTGGAGAGCTGCCAAAAACAAGAAATGACGTAGAGAATAGTATGTTCTTTCCAAACTTGTCCCTCGTTTCTAATGTTGCACTTGCACATCACATTGGTGCATTTACTGATAAACAATTACGCATAGACACCAATCTCAACATCACCCGACCAGCTCATACTCCGTTTCGCGCAAACAACTCCAGCGCCGCTGATTCTACAACTTCAAAAATCACAGAGGAACTCAGCATTCAAGTTGGGGCAGGCATATCGGTCAACGTCCACCGTATGTTCTTTCCGTTCCTGACGTGTTGATTTCTTAACAACCGATGCTTCAACTGCTCCTTCAGACAGCCCATTGTTGTCTCATTTAGATGCTCTTCCGGTTGCCGAAACCACCAACGTCTACATTGTCCAGCCTGACTGCTTCGCGGCTGACAGCCCTCGTACTGGCCCAGGTGCTGTACCAGTACGCCAACTCGAAACAACAGAGCGTAACGGCACAGCAGTGAGTTACCCAGGAGCCGATGTGCGAGAAAGCAACACGGTGGATAGCGTGGACTTGCCAGGTCTGTACTCCACGGTTATTTCCTATGATTCTCGCTAAGTGTAGGTGCCAGCGACAATTGTGAGGCCGTACGCTGAAAGGACAGCTTTACCACCTCGCACGCTTACACCTGTTGCGGCAAGCTATTGCTGCTTCCTCTATGTACGCAAAGCTTGTCTGAAAAGTGGCAGGCACCGCTCCATATTGGACACTTGCCAGCGACAAAAGGAGCTACGACTAAGCGTATCCTGGGCGGAAGGTGTGTCAACAGCCTGCTGGCAATTCTGTGTAACTGAAACATGCATTTCACATATAGGGAGATGTACAAGCGGTTTCGGATGGAGCAATGTGAGCAAGAGCGTGCTGCATGCAATTGGTAGCAGACCAGATTTCAAGAAGGAGTATACGCAGCTTTCACAAGCTGAAAAAGCGGTCTGTATCTCGTTCAATACAGCAAGTTTGTGCTTTGCTAAACTCAATGGGGCAGGACTGGAACCGGTGATGGAAGGAACAATCGGCATCGACTCAGACAGCAGCAGCAAAGCCATCGAGCTCATCGACAACATTGTGAGGTTGAAGTTCAGAAGGGTGCAGGAGGGTGCAGGAGGAGGAGAAGGAGTAGGTGCAGGTGCGAGGGGCAACGGGATCGGCAGATGTTAAAACGCTGCAAATTTCGGAAAATAATGGAAATTCCTGTTGTTGCGCCAATCATCAGTCTCTCGCGTGTCTGAAAAACTGCAAAAAAATCCGTAACCTGACCCAAATTTTGCGAGTTTTCCATCACACCGAAAAAGTGGGGAAAATGCTGGTAAATCTTGTCAAAAGCCGGAAAGCATTTTTGACAGGGTCTCAGCACTGTTTTCGCTGGTAGTGCCTGGAGTGACTAGGTTGGCACTAAGCCAGCCCTGCAAGGTTCCATGGCATGTGAATTGTGGTGTAATATGTTGGTCATGCCATGTGTCTATGGTCCTGCTAGCAATAGCTAAGAATCTCACTAAAGGTGGAACATAGATTGTGCTAAAGGAGAAGACAGAAGGTATTCAATTCTCTATTCAATAAATTTCGAAAAATCGTTTCCCTCAATCACTCCGCAGCAGCTGATGGTGATATCAAATGAGCTGCCACATAAACCTGCCCTTGTCAAAGACGAAATTCCACCCCTTTGTCTCGCTACCCCGAGACACGCTTATTATTTTTTCTTGGGATGGAACATTCTGCTCAACTACACAAGAGTCCTCATATCAGGGGACCTCGTCCGCCGCAACACGCTCATCAACAGGAACAGCATGCATCTTTGAGCGACGAGTACGATCCGAACGCTCCACCTCTGATCCTGCCTGATGGCAAGAAAATTTCAACGAAGACGTGAAGAGTATTTGGTTCGGGTGCGCTTTCTAACTTTCCACATTCCCGCGCTCAGTGCAGCATTGATGTGAATTCTCTGCTACCAGAAAAGTTGATACGGAAGAATTTGCCATGCTCGTCGTGCATGCTGCTCACTTGGGAAAGCTCCCTTTGATGAATACAGCCGTGATTGAGTTTTTGATGAAGTTGGGAGACGCGAGGTATCGTGTAACCAGTCCTGGTAATACTTGGGTGTTCGTCTTTCTCTCCAGATCTTCTAAACGTGACTCACTCTGCGAAAGGTTCAAAGGTCCTTCTGGTATCCCTGAACTGATGGCAGAGATGGTGGCGCATTATTTATTACTAGAAGGTTGGAGTGGAGGTTGGGCGGATGGCGAGGAAGCTTTCAAGGACCGGGTTGGGGAGGTCTTTCTTTGTCGCTGTGAGCAGGACGATAGGAGTGAGAAAGAAGTAGACTTGCTGGATGTCCTAGGTATGCTGCCTCTCCTTACGTTGAACACGAGGTCATGGGGTTGTTGGGAAGAGGAACACCGTGCGACAGTGTCTATCTGCAGATGTACTCCTGAGCCAGTCCGACTTCTCTGCATGGGATATCTCCCCGCCTCTCCCCACTCCCTCGAACCGCCTTCTCTATCCGCTTCCTTCGCTTTCATCATTCTATGTCGGCGCCTTCCGGAATTTCAACCCAAAGCTGGATTGAGGGATGGCAGAAATATCTTCATCTGCTACCCGGCAAATCGACTGCTTTGAAAGGACGCGGGACTGATCAAGTATGTCTGCCATCCCTTGCTTGTCTTCCACACCATTCGTCCAAGCGCCTTCATATGTTCCTGCTCCATGTTAGGGTTATGTGCTAAGTGTTCATGTTGGGACCAGGCACGGTCGTTTCGCATTCCATTTGGGAAGACGGTCTCTGTGTTCCGGTGCATCCTCCTAGGTGTGCAACAACTGCTTGAAGAGACCTTGAATCATCGCACCTCTGATCGGCTCGCGATGATCTGCCCCCTTGCTTCGGACCTATGGAGAACGAGCGAAAAGAAGACAAAGTGCCGGACAACATCTTCAGTATGGATGGCAACTTTGTTCAGCGGCATCAAGCAAATAGCACCATCAATGCCATTCCCCTTCGCCATCCTCCATCGTTCATCCCTCAGGAGGCCATTGATGATGCAAGAGAAACGAATGAAACAGCCACTAGCAGGTATAAGTCCCATGACAAGGTATGCATTTCTGTTATATCAAGGTTGAAGTATTTTAAATGTCATTAGGACGCTTGCACAGAGTCTTTCAAAGCTGCAGACGACAAACGGAGCCAGTCAAACTTCAAGAGCTCAGATGACACGGGGCTTTTTGCTGCTGTTTGCCGCCATGATCAACCATTGATCTTTGCAAACATCTTCAAATCGGGAGAGAAGTACATAGTCTTGCGCATGAATTTATAACTCACTGACTGTCTTCAGACTTTGCTATTCCGTCGCGGTTGTTAAATACCTTGCTCAAGCTTTCGTGGACCGGCGATTTGGAGCCCAATATGATATCGCCTGCAATTTCGAAAAGCATGTGGACAAAGTGCGTAGTACTTCAATCATGGAATGTCATTGAAAATTTATCGTCAGCGTAACCTCCTCCCCACTGACATCCGAGAGCGAATTCAAGCCCGTCTTCCGACCTTTCACGGCTATGCTCACGGTTGGGACTGCCAAATCAAATACAACTCCAAATACTCCACTGGATTTGGCCAGTCAGAAGGTGAAGGAACAGAGCGGACATGGAGCAAGATGTCCTCCATCATTGGAGGATGCCGTTACATGACACGTAACAACCGCCTCCTCACTATTGAGTTTCGAGCTCAGTATATTGTTGAAGAAGGACTTGTGGGCCTCGGTATGTCGTCCACTCATTCAAATTATATTCAGCAGGCTCACAGGTGTGTCTATAGCTGTAACCCTTCGTCGAAAGTATGCTAATGCCGCAACGTGTTTGCAGCAGGCGTCCAAGCGACTTGACTTTCTCAAATCCATCGACAACATTCACCATCCAGGGTCGAAATATACTGAAGCGTTTTTCTACGAACAATGGGAACAGGACAGGAGAGATCTTGGTCAAGAGTCGAAGAAAACGCGACAAAAGGAGGAAGAGGAGAAACTAGGGGCATTATTTGACCTGCAGTATCGACTAGAACAAACTTCGTATGCTCTCCTTCAGTTTTGTCGCATTGCTCACCCATCAGCATAGAAGAATGCTCGAGTCCACGCGCCAGATCCTTCCAGACACAGCCGCGAAGGCGCTTACTGCAATGGACAAATATAGTGCGGAATTAGAACTGCTCGCAAGGGAGTTGGGAGATGCATTTCGTGACCTCCGTCCTGCTGAAAGATGCTTCTCGCTCTCTAGGCCGGATGCTTACCTGCAATGTGTTAAATAATAGAAGAGAGGAGAAAACAGCTTCTCCTTATTCGGCATGCAAAACTAGAATTGCAATGGCGTCAACTTCGTATTAAGGAAGAACTCCGTCCGATCACACTTGCCAAAGAATGACGTGGAGGTTATTTGACAGGTTCGTCGACCTCAGTATCATTATCAAGACTAATTCTTGTAGGATCCAAAAAGCGTGAACGTATCCTTGCCTCTGTATCAAAACATCACGCTGCCGCCAAAACAACTTTCAATGCCTACTTGCGACATGTTGCGAAGTACGAATGAGACTATCCTGACGAAGCACTCCCGAAAAAAATGTCAACTTATGACGAACTCAAATCCCTTTCCCTTGATGACCCTTTCTGGAATGATGGCTTCATGATGTACGCCCGAGGGCTGTGGCAGACAGATGTGATCACCCAGGCACGGATACGAACGGTCATGGAGCGGGATCGTGCAGTGGAGGAGCTGAGGCGTATAGGGTGGGAAGTGCGTCGTGCGATGGCTTGGGCAAACGAGAGAGGATTGGAGTTTACTCGGAGCACAGATTATCTTTCTACACGTGTGTCGTTTTTTCCTTCTGACAAGTTTTCTGTGCTAATACTTTGAAATGGTAGTGATAGACTCCACTTCTCCTGATGACCCTTCCCTTACAGCAACGCCCCCACCATTCTATCAAACGTCAGCATACTTAACCCAAAACCCATCCGTCTCGCCACTCAAATGTGCACAGTCCCCGCTCCATCTCCTTCAGAAGGAACTGAGTCGCTTACAATCCCTTGAACAAGTATGGTTTAATGACCTCTCTTGGCTTTGGGAAGAAACAAGGAGCGAAGGGGAAGGTGTACATGCCTGGTTGGGAAGACTTCGGACAGGATCAGAGGTGGTAGGAAGTTTCGCTGAAAATTTTGAGCAGGAATGGGAAGATGAAGATGCATTCGAAGAGGGTAACGAGGAAGTTGACTTTGCAGAGGAGTCGCAGGAAGCAGAATGTACTGTAAATAGTTTTGATGATAGCACTTTAGAATAAATTCCGTTCTTTCTCCTTAATATTGTGCCCTTTGATATCAGAAGAGAGTTGTTTTGAGTTGGTGCTTACGCTCTTGATTGAACGCCTTGGACATGGACCAAATTTCCCAATTGGTAAGATTCATTTGCTCAAATTCACTGAATGCTAAGCTATCACAAACAATGATGGGGGTAATGGTGGAAACCCATGGTGGCAGTGACGCAGGATGGCTGACATCGCAGTACAAATATAAGTATGCATTTGATGTATTGCTTATAACTCGTGAGTTTGTCGTCAAAACTCGTCTCGTTATGCTTTTCTTAAAGATATTATCATTCAATCGATCAATATTATCATTATACCTATGTTAACCCACTAGCAGAAATCAAACATGCCACAGCCTTCAACATGTTCTTGGATATAACGTATCGCTTAAATATTGCTGGCTAACACATACAATTTCATTTACCGAGAATAATTATTCTTTGCTTAAGTTTAACAATTAGTCCTTCGACAATGTGTTTCATTTCTTCCCATTCAGCTTACCTAAATCTCGTATCACACCAAAGCACATTGAAAACTTAAAAGCAATAGCTCGGCAGTACTTAAAAGGCAACAAGTGAGTAATGACAACAGCCTTGTCAGACCCTTCTTAATGCTCTTTTACGATAAAGCTAAGAGTGTTAGATATTAAAGTAAGGATGACTCTTTTTTTCTAATGATTAATACTATTTCAGTGTTCATTTTACTTCCTTAGGATTTTCATTACCACGAAGTAATGGCAGAGAGATTTATATAGCGGTTTGGCAATTGGATATCATTCCAGCCTTACCTATTAACTCTTGCAGAGTAAAGCGTAACGTGTCAGCATTGGCACGCGAATATCTGAGCATCTTTAAGAAGCCAACCATCTTTGAAAAACACGAACTCCTGGACGTGTCAAAATCACGTGAGGTACCCCTTTCTTTTTGTTCCGTTCTGACTACAGCAACATCAGCGTATTTTTTCGTGTTTGTAATATCTAGTGAGTTATTATTTATCCTCTCATGTTTTCCACATATTGACATGGAATCTAGATACGACAATCCTTCAAATATTCAATTCATGGATAATACGCTCTCAAATGATCATTGCTGGCCTGTTACTACAAGCCGTCAAGGATTTGGGCAGTTAGTGGGAGAACGAGAACATAATCGCCCAGAGCCTAATAATGGAGGTATAAATGGATTTAATACTACTAATCAAAGAGTTTGTGCGTAATTTTCTTATTGGCTGAAGGGATATCCTAAAAGCCAACGGATATGATTGCCAGCATATGCTACACAAAATGGCACTCATCAATATCCAAATCACCTCTTTGATTCAGTCGGAGACAATCCCTTTTTTGTCTCTGATGTGTGGAAAGATGCCGGTCATTCTCTTTTCACACTGGAAAAGGGAATGGCACTTAGTCAGGACTTTGATCACCCTGTACCGGCCACAACCGCTTCAATTGTTAATTCACCTTCACCTTCAACCTCCTATCTGCCTATGCCAACTTTTGCGAACTCCTACAAGAGAACCGGTTCATCTACTCTCAACATACAGTCCTTTCCCGCTGCTTCAGCAGTCCGAGTACCATCTC
Source organism: Atractiella rhizophila (assembly GCA_021432655.1). Lineage (NCBI taxonomy): Eukaryota > Fungi > Basidiomycota > Atractiellomycetes > Atractiellales > Hoehnelomycetaceae > Atractiella > Atractiella rhizophila. The sequence continues at coordinate 59,455 of MU271323.1, forward strand.
TCCTTTCCTCAGGTTTACCACATTTACCCGTCGAAAATTCCTCTCATCCTCAGCAGTCCTTCCGTGAGCATTTGCTCAAGTCCACAACAAATCCATCTACCAATTTCGCCTCACTAGCAGAACCACTTTCCACACTCGAAACAAACACACCATCCTCACTACCCACCTCACACCACCTCAGTTCAAAGTCCCACCCTCCAGCCGGCCTCGAATCTCGATTTCGTCAAGAGCGCCTTGACTATCTTGGAAAGCATGTGGACTTGGATAACACGGCGAATTCAGCCCTTCTATCCTTTGCGCGTGGGTTGGGTTACAAACAGTCGCTGAATAATGTGCAAAGGGAGAAGTTCTCAGCTTGACGGAGCGGCAAGAGCGTGAGATGATTGTCAAAGCCATTGAACTTGGTGTACATCCTGACGGTGTACCGCACTATAGGTCAGTGATTCTATCGGAAGTGAGGAAGGATGGCGCCACTAATACAGAGTACTAGCCTTGTACAAACAAAACTGAATGACTACAACATCTTTGTGAAGTATCATCCGGCTGCCCAGGTAATTTCGCAATCTAAAGAGTGTACGTGATATGCTATACACCTCCATCCTACAAATTAATACATCGTTTTTATAAGTCAGATCTATGCGCAGTGTTGGCGATAGGGGGAAGACGTTGGGCAAGAAGTACGAAGAGTTGAAAGCGGCTGCCATTGAGGCGGGGGAAGAACATCTGTTTCTACAGGCTGAGAAGATCAAAGCGGCGTCGGAAAGCAGCTTCCACAGCTTCAAGGTGTCACATGCCGATGATGAGAGCACAGCTACAGCCTATATGCAGAAGGCCCAAAGAGAGGTCAATCTATTCGCTGCCGCCATTAAGACTGCACTCATTTCATCAATGTCTCTAGATCAACAATGTGTCTCCTGCTGCTCACTGTGAATTCGTCATCTTCTGCGTTTCGTCACAGGCTCGAAATGGGGCATTCAAGATGGAAGCTTCGTCTGACAATGCAAGTAGCTTTGTCAATACACTCCTGACGGAAAGCTGTATCCGAACCAAGGGTATGACCCACGGTCTCTCAATTTTAAACTACATGGCAGCATATAAACAATCTCCACACACCCTTCCTAGCAGAATTGGACGATTGGAGGCTGTAAACAAGAGAGAGCCAGTGTACCACTTGCGGAAGCATGAAGGTCGGTTGACATTTCTATCTCATCAACAGACATCTGATATATTATGTAGATCAACTCCACCCATTAGATGATTGCCAGTATCGGGATGAAAAAGAAACTTATGCAAAAAAGTTGTTGAAACAGCTTGCCAGTGTATGGGGTGTGACAAGGGTCAGGTACCCTGAAAATTTAAGTAGACCCAGGACGGTGTAGGGTAGACCCTCCGTGTTGCTGAGTAGACCCTCCATCAATGTAGTAGACCCTCTATCTTGCAATACTCACATGTAAACACAGCCTGTAAGGGCAACAAAGCGCGACAAGGCACGATAACAAAGATGTGGGGGGGAATGGCTTCCATGTGAGTTATGTATAAACGGCCGGTAACGGTCCGTAAAGGTTCACGCTACCTTTACGGGTACCGTTGCACCCTCCGCCCATTCAATAGTTGTTTGAGCGTCTACTTCACCACTGTCTCACTTCCTCTGCCCTCCCAGTTCCACTTTACACGGCTTTTACAGACATGGGCAACAAGCGGAATCAAATCGCTCAAACCGTCCGCCTCTCCTATCAAATTTTGACTCTCTCACTCACCACCAAACGATAAAAGAACGCTCAGCGCTCCAGCTCGAGATCATCACGTTCTCTGGCTCAGTTTCGTTTTGTTCTCATTCCAGATGGTCAATCTGGACGATATCTCAACCGAAATCCTCCGTGAGGCACTTAGGGTGAGTACTTCTATTTTTCCACTTGCTATCAACTGTAATTCTTGCTTCACAGCAACGAGATGCGACTCCCAAGCCGCTCTTTCTTCAATCCCCCGGAACATCTCTGCCACCGCGCGACAATGCCGCTAATGCAGCGAGTGGCACGAACTTGCCAGACACTGAAGATCAACGGAATGAAGGTGCTATGAGGCACCCTGAGCCCGCCTTGGATGAAATCGAACGACAAGAGATTGATGAAGATGTGGGAATGGAGACAGAAATGGAAAGCTGGAAAGAGGAAGGGAGAATGAGAACGAAGAGCGTGGCTCAGGAGTTTGGCGAGGAGACACGAAGGTATGTTCTTTGCGCAATGTTGATGGCCACGGGTGTGACGTGGTTGTTCAATAGGAGGGCTGATGCATCTGTGCCGTTGCATCGCAACCGAAGGAACTCCCGCTCTAGATCCCCTCGTCGTGACCAATCTCCTATATCCCCCCGCCAATACCGATCGTCTCGTCGCAAGCAATCGTCCAGGTCCCCACGCCACATTCGATCTTCGAGGTCCCCTCATCACCGTCGCCGATCTTCATCAAGTTATGAGGATGACGATGAATACCACTCATCACACTACGAAGGAGAGCATCGGCGCTCACAATGGTCCTCTTCCAGATATGGTCACAAACGGTTTAGATCTCGCTCACCTGGCCGTCGTTCGCGCTCGCGTTCGCGTCATTGCTCTCGCTATGACGATGGCGGGCTGCCACCCTCCAGCCACTCTCCCCCCGAGCATGCCTTCGGTTACGGTCACAGCAACAATATCTTCTCCCACGACCGCTCCTCCTCAAATTCTTACTCTGAGGATGAAAGAAGTCGCTCCAGGAGCCAATCTGCGTGGATTGAAGGCAGGCATCACCGGTCTGGAGTCTACTCGGTAGAGGACCGTGCGGAGCGGGAGGAAGCACAGTTTGTGACAAGAAGGGAAAAGTTGCCTACCATTGTAGAAGCTGTAAGTTGCTCCTGTTATACACAACTATTTCAAGACTGACAATGTCCATTAGTCGCAAGATGTAGTCCTGCCGGCAGGCACGATCACCCCCCAAGCTTCGGTACCTATGGCACATGTTACTCGTGAACGTATCATCCCCCCAGCCCTCAACCAAATAGAATTCATGGCACCTCCACCGTTGCCCTTATCCAACCCATCGTCAACAACGGTTGCTCCTCTTGATCAGATCCTGCCACCTCTGTTGGTAGCCAAGCTGGCGGCATTTGAAGCTCGACTCAACGGTCCTTCAACATCATCGAATGAAAGCAACCATGCCTTGCGGCATGAGCTTGACATGCTCAAGCAAACTCTTCTGAGCCACACAAGTGGACAGCCCTCTCAGTCGAATCATGTTGTGGACCAGGAACCGGGACCTAAAGTTGCGGGAAGCGATAACATTCAAGAAGTTCAGAAAGTGGTTGGTGTGGTACAGTCAGGTATACACACTTTCACAGTGCATACTGTTTACTGATTTGGTTACAGGCGTCTATCACCCTGGTATCGGCCGCGTTATCAGTGGGGCCGGTATGTTTTGGTTTTGTTGCTTCAGATTCCTGCTTGATTGTGTGGAACATGATATAGATGCCCGAGCGATGCAAGCAGTGGCGCAATACGACAGTCAGCTTGGAAACGGTACACTGAACCTGCCGAAGCACAATGGTGAAGAGAGTCTTGCTCTTCTTGGTTTTACTACCGGTGCTTCAAAAGTATGTTGGATCTTTTCTGGTTATCTTCCGGCACTAACTTTGCTGCAGCCTCTCCAACCAGGACTTTCCACTGCGAATTATTTCATCGGACACGCCTCTCAACTTCCCTCCAAAGACCTCTGTGCCAACCGGCCTATCTTGGGAACAACAAGAATTCAAGGTCCGCTAAGTCTGATAAGAAAACGTCAAAAGCGAACCCATCCAGTGGTCCGATCAAATGTCTTGGACCAAAGGGTGATCGCGGTGCAGCATACCTTCTGCCCCACCCTGCAATTCTTCGCTCAAGCAAGGAGCTTCATGCGTGGCTTATGGCAAGTTCTTTGAAGAGGACGCTCAAGTTTGATTGGTCGGACAACTCAGAACAGGTGTTCAAAAGGATTGTGCAAGAATGGGCATCAAGCCATGTCAATCTGTATGGCTATCGACTTGAGTAAGCAGTTTGCATTTTCTCTCTAATGTTCCACAAGGCTAATGATTCCCAAGGTTTCTATATATGCCTGCGAGTAGTGGATCATTCCTGCAGGTGGTCAACGTTCCTCCCGATCCATCGCAATCCTTCGATGTCGACAACCCGCCGGAACCTCAGCCACTCCATTTTCCTTCAATCAACGACCTCATTGATAACTTCAGCAACCGGGTAATGTACATCCGAGTCACGACAGCAATTACGGGACGAATCTTTTCGGTCAGGGCACAGGTGTTTGCAGATGGTGACAAGGAATACGTTCTACGCCAGAATGGGATTCTCTCGGATGGTCTCGAAGATGAAGCATCCCAACCCGCTGCAAAGGAGATTCAGTTGCAATGTAAGCATTGCCTTGATTTCTTTCCAACTAGCCTTTTAGCCAGGCATGAGGCCGCCTGTGTAAGTTTTCAAGTTTGTTTCGGCATACGCCAATTTATTGATTGTATTGTGGGTGAGCAGCCAAAAGGGTCAACAGACCTTGTCATTGCCTCTCCCAAAGCTTTGACTTCCAAGGCTGCCCGCTGGCAACGCCAACAGTCTGCCCGTTCCCTCCGTCCCTCCACCCCGCACCAGACTTCCTACAGCTCCTCACTTCAACCGCTTTGTGGTGATAAGCAAGAGGGTGGTGGTGCTGAGGAAGATCTGGAGGATGATGAGGAAGATCAGCTTCGTGATGATGATCTGGAAAGCAAGAATGAAGGGAACGTGAGGAGTAAAGAAAACCAAAAGCGTTGCCCTGTTTGCGAGGAACAGCTTCCGCCGCTTTCGAAGAAGTTCTATGACATTGTTGCAGCATGTCGAGCTCACCCACAAGCGCAAGACCGCGATTCCGCGTATGGAACCCCGAAGGCTTTTCACCCCGCTCTTTTGGAGTCCCACCGCGTGTGACCGGCATGAGTACGAGACAAAGTGGAAGGTCTCTGCCAGGGAAATGGGGTGGGACCTGCGTATCAATTGGAACTACTTACCAATGTAGGTCTGTTCAATTCTATCAAATGTCGTTGACCATGCCGTAGCCGAGTGAACGAGCTCAAACCCCATCTCAACAATATCTTGCTCAAAAAGACACCCTCTCGGCTTCTCGACAATGCAGAGGATCAATACAAGAGCGTTGAGGGTAGGAAGACAGGTATCAAATTGGCCAATGTGGTTAATGGAGATGATGGACCGGGATAGTACATGATGCCGTTCTACGATTGCCGTTCTACGAGTTTTCCCGCTTGCTTATTGTGAATTGTCGCAGTTATGGAAAATGAGGAGAAGAAGTTATTACTGACCATCTGACCAACTGGCTTATAGTTGAAAGGGGAGGGACACGGTCAAAAGAAGTGATGGACAAGCAGTTTTTCCTACTTGAACAGGCACTGGTTACTGAGACAATTATTCAACTCATTGCCGCTGATAAAGATGTTGACTATGCTGAGGCAGACAAAATCAGAAAGGCCAGCACCCCCTATGGTCGTATTGCGTACCCATCATTTGAAGGAAGAGCGCACAGGGCCTTTGATCGCTTGCGAGACGGCTCATATGAAGAGGAGGAACTCTGACTGGTGATAACTAAACAATTAGCTGCAATGATATTATTTATTTATTCTGTATCGGAAAATTGCTACAATTGATTAATGAGTTGAGATGAGCTCCTTTGATGCTCACACGTAATGTCGAGGCATTCGATCACCTTTAAATAAGGGCCAAGCCCCATCCTATCATCAGCCCTTCTACCTCCTACAGGAACAGTATGAGTTAGCCATGTATATTCATCTGTGGTCAGGAAATCTGGGATCGGACCAATGTGAATGTAAGGATCTTCTTCATTCCGCTCTCGCTGTTGCAAAAACTCGTAATCAATACCGTATTCCGCAAAGTCTGTAAGGCGCGCAGTCTGAATATCAGGTTGCAGGTCATCATTCTTTCTTCCGATCTGTTCATCTTCAAGATTAATTGAAAAGCCGGCATTTTTGGCATGTAGCAAGCCTATAAATGGGAGATAAGATAAGTTGTCAGTCCATGTATTGAAAGAAGGATAAATGATTACCTCGATAATAAATTTGTAAAGGTGTCCGACTACCCTCTCTAGACATGGGGTGATTGTTCCACATTTGTACGCAATGATCCAATGATGACTGAATCCGAGGGAGAAAGACGTAATGTAGTGCCCAAAGATGAAGGCGATTTTCTCGATTTAGGACACCTGTTTCTTCCATAAAAGTAAAAAGAACATAATAACCTCGAATCACCCAGTTCCAGATGTCTCTCCAAAGTCGTTCAATCCGCTGATTACGTGTTGATGATCCAAGAAGCATGGAACCTGGACAATCAATAACTCAACATCCATAGTTAAGAAGCAAAAAGTGGTTACCTCGCTCGGTGCCTCTAAGAACTTCCATAAACAGCTTCACTAATGTATTCTCCCCTCCAAAATCTGCTCGACATCGACTTGGAATACCCCACGTCCTACAGGCTGTCCAGAATGAGCTTAGGACAGTTTCAGCTCGATTGTTGTTGGCCACCTTGAGGTAAACGATAAGGCGACTTTTGCCATCAATTCTGCCATGAACAATGAATTTCCAGTTAATTAATGCTGCATAACCTGTTAGAATATCAGCATATGTGAAGAATAAAGGGAAAAGGAACCTACCATCAATGTGCCATAGAGACATAGGGAAAGGAACTGAATAAACTCTCCTCTCTATTGTGGCACCCCATCGCTCTGCCACGCCGACAGGATTGAGGCGGCGCATAACTGCTTGTAGAACTCGGTGACGAAAAGGGACCTTCATACTGTTGAGGGCTCCAATAATACCCCGAAGTCCAATGTATCGATCGCCAGAGGATAACAGTTTTGAAATGACATAGGTGAGAACGTCTTCGCTGACAGGATTCTTAAGAATGTCTTGTGTCAATCCCCATTCCTTGCGCCGGCGATCGATAGTTTTTTCAGAGACACCAAGCTCAGTCGCAATCTCTTCACTCGTCATCCCAAGCTCCTTCAGATAGAATTCCACTGTATCTTGATCAATGTCAAGCAACTTTCGTCCGTTCTCTCCCATAACCCATGTACACTTCTTTGGGCCCTAATCTATGCACACCCGTCTCAAGAAGTGCCAGCTGGTCTTGAAGCTCATTAAGGCGTAAAAGGTTTGGTATGAATATAGAGTCATGCGGTAGTTGTTCCTTCAGTGATGAATATTGTTGGATTGCTTCGTTTATAAGATTAAGATAATGGGGAAGCTCGAGGAATCGGTTCGGAGTATAATCAACACGAAGGAGCTGGCAGAAGTCAAACACTGGCCGAACTTCTATAGCTAGGTCCACATGAATTTGATGAATTTGCTCTGAGGAGAATGGGGCAGGCTGTTTTGTAGCTGGATGTTGTGTTAGGACGTTGTAGTTTCGAGCGGCCTCTCTTGCCTCCTCAACTGCATTACGGCGATTTTTCCTCAAATTTTTGCTCATTGCCGGCTAGAATCGTATCTTAGCACTCCAGAAAACATATGTAATGTATAAAACACTTTAGCAACCCATTGTACTCAGTGAAAAGCAGAGTCACCGGAAGCAAGCAACTTTAAGGGGCAAGCAAAGGCTTAGAGTAGGGCAGCTCACCTTTCAAGACTGGAAAGCTTATAAAATCGAAGCCAAGGACAAAGATATTGCTCCTCTCTCTCCTTTTCCGCCGCCGTTGGTTGTTGGTGCTGCTTGAGAAACGGGACAAGCACGTGAATAGAGAGTTAAATGACGAAAAATCAAGCTTGATGGATTGATAATGGGTTCGCTGGTGCGCTTTTTCCTTCCATTGTACTTCTTTTCCTCTCATCTCAGAGGTCTTGTGCTTTGCTGTATTCTTGTCACGCTTGCACTTGCAGGATAATATTTTATGTTGAAGTTGACAGACTAAGGTACATCACACTCGGTAGCTAACATTCTAACCTCAATTTGAGAGGGTCTACTGTCATTTTTGAGGGTCTACCATTTTTGACCAGGGTCTACCGAGGTGTCGCGAGGGTCTACCAATACACGCCATAGTGGTATGAGGGACACCAGTGGTATGAGGGACACCAGTGGTATGAGGGACACCAGAACGGTAGACCCTCAGGGATATTGGTAGACCCTCGCGACACCTCGGTAGACCCTGGTCAAAAATGGTAGACCCTCAAAAATGACAGTAGACCCTCTCAAATTGAGGTTAGAATGTTAGCTACCGAGTGTGATGTACCTTAGTCTGTCAACTTCAACATAAAATATTATCCTGCAAGTGCAAGCGTGACAAGAATACAGCAAAGCACAAGACCTCTGAGATGAGAGGAAAAGAAGTACAATGGAAGGAAAAAGCGCACCAGCGAACCCATTATCAATCCATCAAGCTTGATTTTTCGTCATTTAACTCTCTATTCACGTGCTTGTCCCGTTTCTCAAGCAGCACCAACAACCAACGGCGGCGGAAAAGGAGAGAGAGGAGCAATATCTTTGTCCTTGGCTTCGATTTTATAAGCTTTCCAGTCTTGAAAGGTGAGCTGCCCTACTCTAAGCCTTTGCTTGCCCCTTAAAGTTGCTTGCTTCCGGTGACTCTGCTTTTCACTGAGTACAATGGGTTGCTAAAGTGTTTTATACATTACATATGTTTTCTGGAGTGCTAAGATACGATTCTAGCCGGCAATGAGCAAAAATTTGAGGAAAAATCGCCGTAATGCAGTTGAGGAGGCAAGAGAGGCCGCTCGAAACTACAACGTCCTAACACAACATCCAGCTACAAAACAGCCTGCCCCATTCTCCTCAGAGCAAATTCATCAAATTCATGTGGACCTAGCTATAGAAGTTCGGCCAGTGTTTGACTTCTGCCAGCTCCTTCGTGTTGATTATACTCCGAACCGATTCCTCGAGCTTCCCCATTATCTTAATCTTATAAACGAAGCAATCCAACAATATTCATCACTGAAGGAACAACTACCGCATGACTCTATATTCATACCAAACCTTTTACGCCTTAATGAGCTTCAAGACCAGCTGGCACTTCTTGAGACGGGTGTGCATAGATTAGGCCCAAAGAAGTGTACATGGGTTATGGGAGAGAATGGACGAAAGGTGCTTGACATTGATCAAGATACAGTGGAATTCTATCTGAAGGAAGCTTGGGATGATGAGTGAAGAGATTGCGACTGAGCTTGGTGTCTCTGAAAAAACTATCGATTGCCGGCGCAAGGAATGGGGATTGACACAAGACATTCTTAAGAATCCTGTCAGCGAAGACGTTCTCACCTATGTCATTTCAAAACTGTTATCCTCTGGCGATCGATACATTGGACTTCGAGGTATTATTGGAGCCCTCAACAGTATGAAGGTCCCTTTTCGTCACCGAGTTCTACAAGCAGTTATGCGCCGCCTCAATCCTGTCGGCGTGGCAGAGCGATGGGGTGCCACAATAGAGAGGAGAGTTTATTCAGTTCCTTTCCCTATGTCTCTATGGCACATTGATGGTAGGTTCCTTTTCCCTTTATTCTTCACATAAGCTGATATTCTAACAGGTTATGCAGCATTAATTAACTGGAAATTCATTGTTCATGGCAGAATTGACGGCAAAAGTCGCCTTATCGTTTACCTCAAGGTGGCCAACAACAATCGAGCTGAAACTGTCCTAAGCTCATTCTGGACAGCCTGTAGGACGTGGGGTATTCCAAGTCGATGTCGAGCAGATTTTGGAGGGGAGAATACATTAGTGAAGCTGTTTATGGAAGTTCTTAGAGGCACCGAGCGAGGTAACCACTTTTTGCTTCTTAACTATGGATGTTGAGTTATTGATTGTCCAGGTTCCATGCTTCTTGGATCATCAACACGTAATCAGCGGATTGAACGACTTTGGAGAGACATCTGGAACTGGGTGATTCGAGGTTATTATGTTCTTTTTACTTTTATGGAAGAAACAGGTGTCCTAAATCGTGAAAATCCCCTTCATCTTTGGGCACTACATTATGTCTTTCTCCCTCGGATTCAGTCATCATTGGATCATTGCGTACAAATGTGGAACAATCACCCCATGTCTAGAGAGGGGTAGCCGGACACCTTTACAAATTTATTATCGAGGTAGTCATTCATCCTTCTTTCAATACATGGACTGACAACTTATCCTATCTCCCATTTATAGGCTTGCTACATGCCAAAAATGCCGGCTTTTCAATTAATCTCGAAGATGAACAGATTGGGAGAAAGAATGATGATCTGCAACCTGATATTCAGACTGCGCGCCTTACAGACTTTGCAGAATACGGTATTGATTACGAGTTTTTGCAACAGCGAGAGTGGAATGAAGAAGATCCTTACATTCACATTGGTCCGATCCCAGATTTCCTGACCACAGATGAATATACATGGCTAACTCATACTGTTCCGGTAGGAGGTAGAAGGGCTGATGATAGGATGGGGCTTGGCCCTTATTTGGAGGTGATCGAATGCCTTGACATTATACGTGAGCATCAAAGGAGCTCATCTCAACTCATTAATCAATTGTAGCAATTTTCCGATACAGAATAAATAAATAATATCATTGCAGCTAATTGTTTAGTTATCACCAGTCAGAGTTCCTCCTCTTCATATGAGCCGTCTCGCAAGCGATCAAAGGCCCTGTGCGCTCTTCCTTCAAATGATGGGTACGCAATACGACCATAGGGGGTGCTGGCCTTTCTGATTTTGTCTGCCTCAGCATAGTCAACATCTTTATCAGCGGCAATGAGTTGAATAATTGTCTCAGTAACCAGTGCCTGTTCAAGTAGGAAAAACTGCTTGTCCATCACTTCTTTTGACCGTGTCCCTCCCCTTTCAACTATAAGCCAGTTGGTCAGATGGTCAGTAATAACTTCTTCTCCTCATTTTCCATAACTGCGACAATTCACAATAAGCAAGCGGGAAAACTCGTAGAACGGCAATCGTAGAACGGCATCATGTACTATCCCGGTCCATCATCTCCATTAACCACATTGGCCAATTTGATACCTGTCTTCCTACCCTCAACGCTCTTGTATTGATCCTCTGCATTGTCGAGAAGCCGAGAGGGTGTCTTTTTGAGCAAGATATTGTTGAGATGGGGTTTGAGCTCGTTCACTCGGCTACGGCATGGTCAACGACATTTGATAGAATTGAACAGACCTACATTGGTAAGTAGTTCCAATTGATACGCAGGTCCCACCCCATTTCCCTGGCAGAGACCTTCCACTTTGTCTCGTACTCATGCCGGTCACACACGCGGCGGGACTCTAAAAGAGCGGGGTGAAAAGCCTTCGGGGTTCCATAGGCGGAATCGCGGTCTTGCGCTTGTGGGTGAGCTCGACATGCTGCAACAATGTCATAGAACTTCTTCGAAAGCGGCGGAAGCTGTTCCTCGCAAACAGGGCAACGCTTTTGGTCTTCTTTACTCCTCACGTTCCCTTCATTCTTGCTTTCCAGATCATCATCACGAAGCTGATCTTCCTCATCATCCTCCAGATCTTCCTCAGCACCACCACCCTCTTGCTTATCACCACAAAGCGGTTGAAGTGAGGAGCTGTAGGAAGTCTGGTGCGGGGTGGAGGGACGGAGGGAACAGGCAGACTGTTGGCGTTGCCAGCGGGCAGCCTTGGAAGTCAAAGCTTTGGGAGAGGCAATGACAAGGTCTGTTGACCCTTTTGGCTGCTCACCCACAATACAATCAATAAATTGGCATATGCCGAAACAAACTTGAAAACTTACACAGGCCGCCTCATGCCTGGCTAAAAGGCTAGTTGGAAAGAACTCAAGGCAATGCTTGCATTGCAACTGAATCTCCTTTGCAGCAGGTTGAGATGCTTCATCTTCGAGACCATCTGAGAGAATCCCATTCTGGCGTAGAATGTATTCCTTGTCACCATCTGCAAACACCTGGGCCCTGACCGAAAAGATTCGTCCCGTAATCGCCGTTGTGACTCGGATGTACATCACCCGGTTGCTGAAGTTGAAGAAAGAGCGGCTTGGGAGTCGCATCTCGTTGCTGTGAAGCAAGAATTACAGTTGATAGCAAGTGGAATAATAGAAGTACTCACCCTAAGTGCCTCACGGAGGATTTCGGTTGAGATATTGTCCAGATTGACCATCTGGAATGAGAACAAAACGAAACTGAGCCAGAGAACGTGATGATCTCGAGCTGGAGCGCTGAGCGTTCTTTTATCGTTTGGTGGTGAGTGAGAGAGTCAAAATTTGATAGGAGAGGCGGACGGTTTGAGCGATTTGATTCCGCTTGTTGCCCATGTCTGTAAAAGCCGTGTAAAGTGGAACTGGGAGAGATTGGGAGGCAGAGGAAGTGAGACAGTGGTGAAGTAGACGCTCAAACAACTATTGAATGGGCGGACGGTGCAACGGTACCCGTAAAGGTAGCGTGAACCTTTACGGACCGTTACCGGCCGTTTATACATAACTCACATGGAAGCCATGCCCGCCCACATCTTTGTTATCGTGCCTTGTCGCGCTTTGTTGCCCTTACAGGCTGTGTTTACATGCGAGTATTGCAAGATAGAGGGTCTACTACATTGATGGAGGGTCTACTCAGCAACATGGAGGGTCTACCCTACACCGTCCTGGGTCTACTTAAATTTTCAGGGTAGCTGACCCTTGTCACACCCCATAGCCGTGAACACATGAATTATGTCAGGTGATGCCCAGTGAGGCAAACTTTTTGTGCAATCATCATCCGAGAACAGTTCCTTATCCTTAGGAGCCAATGTCGGGTTTGCACATATCTATAGAATAGCACCGTATGAAGTTATTCAACGGGTGGCGGAGTTGAGTTGAGTTGAGTTCCAAGCTTTTCCAAGAGCTGGCGACTCTTGTCTGCTTCGTGCAAACATCTCGAACTCTTTACTTCAGAAGCTTACGACGTTCGGCTCTGGGCATGAAAGCCTACCTTCAACTAGTGTTATATACGCTGAAGATCAGCGTGGATGGAAAGAAGTGGTGTGTTCTTGGGACGAAGCAGAACGCGGTGAGACGGAATGTGTCCAGTCTTGAGCTTCTTGGCTCCAGCTGCCCGCTGAGCCAAGCGAAGGAGGTCATATAAAAGCCTTGCCTCGCTCTTCTGCTAGTGTTTTTCGCTAATCGATCTAATCCATACTGCTAATTTCGTCCCTCTTCAGAATGTTGTCCTCCATCCTCATCGCATCCCTTCCTTTCGTCCCAGTTATCACCGCACAACGATACTCGGCCACATACCTCCCATCCTCTGTCCCAGCTCAAACTGAAGAAGGTCAGGCGGGCACGAACAGGTGCGAAGAGTGGGGAGAAAGCAGTCAGGATTCGTTGTGCCAAAATGCGTACATCAACTCCCTCGAGGACTTCTGTATGTCTTATCCTTCTGCCCTAAAAGCAGCCGAGGGATAACACGAAATGGGAAACGTAGGTATTTGGGGACCTCCTTACTCCGACGGTGTGAATGCGACCATTGGAACTATCGAACGTGTTGCCGTCGCTTACTGCACAAGGCCTGGTCTGTCCCCTCCCCCCCTCCTTTGGAACTACGTACTTAGCTAGCTCTCTTTTCGAAGGGTATGGAACGCGTCTCATTCCCGATGGCACCATCCTCGGCGCGCACTTCATTCAGACCGAAAACTACGTCCAAATCACTGGCGTCGTTTGTCTTCCTTCCTCCACTAACCTCGACATAGGCACTGAAGGTTTTGGATAGGGAGACTTCACCAAGATCGGTATCCCAGCTGGGGATTCAGGAGGAGAGATGGACCCTCACGGTGCAGACGGGAACGGAAACCCGATCGGAGGACTCGTCTTTTCTTCCGCCTTCGGACAGCTCCAGCAGGTCCATGAGTGGACCAACTTCCAGGGTGCGACAGAGTTCTGTTTGAGGGCTTGTAAGGATTCAGATCCCAGCGCGCCTCAGAGGTGCGAGCACATCTATGACGTGTTGGGCTGTCGTTGGAGTACGTCCTCCTTACTTCTCTGTCATTATGTGATGACTGACCTTGGCATTCAGATATCCCTGCTGGTTCGTTTTCTTCTTCAAACCACAAATTGGAGGTAGGAATGAATGAGGAGCTAACGATGGCGGATGGATGACAGACTACTCGTCCGGTACCTTTGACTCCTGCTCTGGCGACACGGCTCCCCTCCAAGGAATATACGGGTCCTCGACCTTCCATCAAGGAGATCCAGTGACGCCTGACCCGCACCCCATTCCCGCCTCCTCCAATTGTCGGGTCATCTCCGCCCTCCCCACCAACGGAGCAGCAGCTTGGGTACCCCCCGGTCAATCATCCTCATCTTCCACAACCACGACGACCTCTTCCTCTTCTACGCAGAGTGGATCCTCCCAGACAACAGGAACTGGTCAGGCCCAGCCGACGACCACTAGTGGTGCCGCGGGCAATAACGGGGGTAATTCCGCCGCGAATGGATTGAAGGGTGGTGGATTCGCAGTCGCTGTTTCCCTCGGCGGAGCAATGATGGCCGCTTTCTTCTTCTGAAAGGACGTATGAGATTCGTTGTCGGAAGGTAGAGCATTCTTTTGGGTGGACGGATGGTGGAATGGATGGATCGTTTCGAGCGTATACATTCCAGCGATGGAGAATGTTCGTGAGCAGAACATTGTGACTTCACCTACATACACATTTCATGACGATTGAGATTGACTTTCATTGGATGCATTTCCATCACATTTCATCACACACTACACACATTCCTTCTCGACAGCTGATAGTAGTAATCGAATCGATCCAGTCTTTACGTGTTTTAAATTCATCTCCATTTATTTTATTGGCTTCTTTCTCAGTAATTCTCATGTTTGTTCCTTCAATTCAGTTCTTTGAATTCAAAGCGTGCGGGTGCGAAGAGCAGAGAGTGAGGGTGTAGATATGTAAGGTGTAAGGGATGCGGTTTGGTTGGAAGATCTAACGTTGTCTGTCCTGTTGTCTGCCCTGTTGCAGGGAGCCTTTTCTTCACAACGTCTTTCCAAAAACATGTACAAGAAATTTGAAGACTACGAGGATCCGTCGACCTGACTTCCACTACTCTGGTCCATCGACGCGTTCTGGAGCTGGATTGACGAGCTGGAAGCCAAAGGACGGTAAGGTCTCCTGTAGGCGAAATCAGATTTTCCTCCGTCGACATCTGAAAGAAGTACTCCAAAGGCTCCGCACCAGCTGCCAGACGATGGGCAGCAACCATGCTGCTCCAGTCATATCTGTCCGCTTCGTCCTTCGTCACAGCCTTCGCGGTGAGAAAATGCGAGTGTGCCTGCGCGATATCGTATTAGCGCGCTCAATATATCGCAAGCAGATATCTAAAACTGACGCTTTCAATGACGGGTATCGGTGTATGATGTAGCGAAGAAAGCGCAAGAATATGTCTGTGCACTCCAACATTAGAAAATATCAGTGTCGAAGGAAGAGGTAGGGAACAGACTCGGAATCTTTGATTCCTCCCCATATTGGAAAGCCAACGTTGTCCTTGAAGTCATTCGAAACAAGTCTGTTGCCGTAGTTGAGGAATGTCGGAACAGGGAAGAATTCCTACGCCAATAAAATAAATCTTTTATGAACAGAAGAGCCAAGGTTAGCTCACTTTGATGAATTCGAAGAGGTTCTCTGCTCCAACTCCACTGCGATCAGCAAGTGTCATCGCTGCTTCATCCTTCAGCACGCTTTCATAAAGTCAGGAGAGTGCTGACTCTGACCCAGCACATCTACGACACCAATGACAACTGCATTTCCGGTCAACTTAAAGCTAGCCGCTCTCTCGACTTCTTCTCCCAGATCGAACGCTTTCCTCGCTACAGCCGGAACCAACAATTTCTCAACCGTCTTCCTCGCTTCTAATTCCCCAGATACGGCCACAAGTAACGCTGCTTTCTCTGCCAGTGTAGGAGGACCGAAGACTGGACAAGAGCAGAAGAAACGATTGGGGACTGCAGTCGCCTCCTTGCCGAGTCTTGCGACTAAGGTGGGGAAGAGGGTCGAGGTATCCACGAATATTAGACGAGATTGAATGGATCGTGTTGCAGAGAAGAGAATGGAGTAAACCTCCTCGCCCACTTTGTCGTTCGCCAGAGAAGTGATGACTACATCACTCGTTTTGGCTAGTTCCTCGATGCTTGCGCAACGGATGGAGTGAGGATTCGCATTAACGAATTCAGTCAAGGCATGTGAATTTCGTGTCCAAACGCGCAGTGGAGGGTTCGAAGAAGCTTGGAGAGATTTTGAAAGGTTGGAAGCGATGGGGAATCCCATCTTACCCAGCCCTGCAACTTGTCAGCCAAAAGCAACTTCAGGAAAGGCATGCGGACCAATGAATCCAATCTTTTGCGCCATCCCAATCAACTAATTGAATTACTACTAGTATATTCGTGCTTGTAAACGCCTGCTTTGTGAGGCTATGGAGGATACCTCAGGAAACAGGCGTTATGAATGCCAGGACAGCGACCGATGACTGGGATCATGACGGGTGGATAGGCGGCACTTGACGGAAGTTCGAAAAGTTCCAGTGCGCGCACAGAAAACCAAAACAGGCATTTTCGGCTGGTCATGTCGCTCCTCATGGTGATCTTTAGACATCACGATGATTGCATCATGCCAGTGATGATACCCGGACATTCCCTCAGGGTTCTTCGCTTCTTCCTTCTTCACCTATCATGCAGACCTTGCACGGGCATCCCAAAGCCGTGAAAATTATGAGTTATGAGACTTGTGTAGATCATGTCAGCACAACGGACAGGTGAGCAGAAACTTCGACTTTGAGATGGCCTCATCAACACGATAACCTAATCCAATGACGAAGAGCCTGAGAACTCCAGTTGAATCATGAATAGAGGATGTTGTCTTGTGGTCACGGTTGTTACTCCCAGTCCACATCTTCCGAAGAATCTTTCAAGTTTCATGAGCTTCCCCCCAATCTATAGTATGATAACCAAAACGCTTTGACCTCAACACTTCCCACACAGCACCAAACCCAAGCTCAGGATGAACTGTTGCATCATGCCAGCCCAAGGCCACTTTAAGCAAGCTAAACATGCAAGAAGAGTCGTAGTTGTAGGAAATATCCCAAGGTAAACCAGCCAAAAGAGTACTGTCGTCCATCCTCACTTCACTCGCCATGCCATAGTCCAAAATCACAACGTCCGGACACTGGTCAGGCGAAGTGGATGGACAGATGAGTTGATCTGGCCGTTGAAGCAAATCGCAGTGAACGATTCCTAATAGATAGATTACTGCGATCCCAATCATACCCTTGGTGAACTATTCAAGTATCAGTCTAACGGAGACTGAAGAAAGACACTTACAAAAGCCTGCTGCTCCACCTCCGGCAAATTGCGAACATCAGCTTCATGAAGACACGGGCCATCTACAAACTCCATCAAATGTGCTTTCGCTACAGTGCCATCACTCAATTGGACCTAGGCATATTCAGCAGGAAAATGCGAAGAGGGGGAAAGACGAACAGTGTAGAAACCATATGACCTAGGAATGATCGATCCTTGAAGCAACCGTAGGGTGGAATACGCCGTTTGCTCCTTCTCCATCGAGACATTGGCATCCGGCCAACGGCGTAGGCGTAGATCTAGCATTTCTGGACCGTCCCTGTCCCATGCGGGATATGGGAACAAACGCTCGTCGTAAATTTTGAGAACAAGCGGTGATGTTTCTCCCTCGACAAGAACTAGAAAAGTCTGGCCATGAAGTTCTCGTCCCGAACGCAATGAACGCAGAAGTTTGATGCGACGGCCTGCGTGAAGAGCGGTAAACGAAACATGAGAAGGTCGAGCTGATCGAGTTGTGTGAAACAGGATGTTTTGGTGCCACTGAACCATTGGATCATTCGTGGTGACAAGTAAAGGTGGGAAGTCGGCGGCTTTAGCAGTGGTCGACAACACAGACGAGATGCAGATTTCTGCGTCCTCAAAATCAAGGCTATCTAGCCAGCGTTCTCCATCTGCTATTCGATTACTGTGCCACTGTAGAATGCCGTCCTGGAATACAACGGGGTATGTCTGAATGTCGTAAAGCTCAAAATCTGATAACAGGGCGTGTGAAGAGAAGTCTATATTCCAACCCTTCTTCGGGTCCCTAGCGCAACCAAGGACTTGTGTGTGTGGGAAGGAGGCCGGCCCTGTTTGGTTCGAGAATTCGGAAGTGTCCCATTTGAGGGAAATTATTTCGCTCAAAAGAGCAAGAACCTGGAAATACGGGCGAGGCTCAAAAGCGCAGTCAAGGTTGTAGGATTCCCGAAAGATGACTGAAGACTTGAAATCTAAAATGGCGTAGAACTGGTGTCGATCAGAATTGGTAGATAAGGATGTCAGAAACGAGCCCCAATTCCGCGCAACAGCACCAGGATTGTCCAGCGAGTCGTAATCTTCCCAATCTTCAGCCACCAGTGAGGGAGATGGCTGGTATGAGTCTTGATCAGTGCTCCTATCCAAAGTTACACTCACAAGGAGCACTAGAGTCATCAAAACGTGCTCATCCGACTTTATGCGAACAATGTCCAACGACGTACCTGCAGGACTTTGTGTGTTAGAATCCCTCAAAGAGTTGTATAAACGCACGAGAATCTCTGCCTATTACAACCGTCGGAGGAGCTGATGCCCTTGCCGGATACATGTATTGCAGAAACACCAGCAGGTCTTCAACAAGGTTGGCAGTTCGTTCCCAGCTGTTGCTTTCGTCAGTCCACTATTCTCATTGTACCATTGGCGTACCGTTCTGCTACATTCCAAATGACAATCGTTTCCCAAAATGCAGCTTTGATGGTGAGGGGTAGTACTTCCAAGTCGATTCGAAAATGGTCTATGTACGTCACGTCAACATTCTTATCGGTTGCTCGTCTCGGCACCTCGTGGAAAAATGGCTCTAGGTGATTGCTTTGGAGCTGAGCATCCATTGTTACATTGTTCCAACTGCATCCGTTCGCTGAAGGTTGTTCACACGACGGAAGCGGGACAAGAAATGCCTTCAATCGAAAACTTGGGAAGCTGGCGCACTCCATGAAGAACTCTGTGCTGTGGAGCAGAATGCTAAGTATCACTAATCAAATAGATGTCAAGACAGAAGAGGAATAATGGAGGAAAGAGGAGCCTGAGCAGATAGGAAATGATGGGAACGCGAACCAAAGGTTTTGACGCCTGTGGAACAATGATGCTGAAGACAAAGCTTCGACAAAGCACTTCATCCACGGCCTTGTCAGTGACTTCGTCAAAGAATGGGAAAGAAGAGCCAGCAGACTCGCACAAAGATTTAGGACAAGGAACTTC
Organism: Atractiella rhizophila; assembly: GCA_021432655.1. NCBI lineage: Eukaryota > Fungi > Basidiomycota > Atractiellomycetes > Atractiellales > Hoehnelomycetaceae > Atractiella > Atractiella rhizophila. The sequence goes on from MU271323.1 coordinate 78,793, forward strand.
ATCAAGAGTATCATCTAAGGTATAAAATACCTCAGCTGCCCAGCTCCTGAAGTCGTAGAGCACGCCAGTCCAAGCCCACAGGTCAACGTACCAGTCCAAAGTCAGCAACTCCTTCGAATGACGACGCCAAATCCAAATATCGAGTCTTATGAACCGGATAAAGTGTACATCAAGCTTGGTAGGAGCCTGAGAACCAAACTCACGCCGCTCGATAAGAGACTTTGGGATGTGGTACCCGCCCAAACACCCCCACCAGCATCCCCCACCACCGCGGACACGCCAGTCCCTTGTCTCCCAGTCCACTCTCCTCCACCAACTAAATTATCTTCCAATAGTGTCGCTCAGAAAGCAGACCAACTGAAGCCCAGTCTAGTGCAGTTTCACCGGGTCCCATGGTGGGAATTCAAACGCCGCGGCGAGAAATTCACCTACGGCATCAACGAATTTTTGGAGTTGTTGAAGAAAGAAATCGAAATTGAACGGTTCGAAGAAGAAGGCGCGACTGGGCCGTTTGAGACAAAAGCAATCAACGATTTATTGGTCCCCGTACCAAACGCTACTGCCACTTACGCCTTTCCGAGAACTGAGGAAGACGTGTCGTGCGTTATGCTGACAGATTATTTTCAAGGCTGATATCAGCAATAGTTTGCATGTCAATTGTGACATTATCAGCCCAGTCTTTCAGGCATTGGGCAAGATAATACGTGCCATTCACCCAAACACCACCCGCAAGCAGAAAACAGATGTCAGCAAGTCGGTGATGCTAGAATGTCGCTCTGAGGTGCACAAGTCAACGCCGGATGGATTCTCTAGTGCGTAGTATGAGAACGAGACTGCAGACATCACTGATGTAATTCATCTGATAGCTCGAGTTGACCTCCTGATTGGTTTTTTTACAGAAGATGTTTAGCTGCTATGACCATGGAGGAAAACCCAAAGGCGGAACCGCAGGCTAACAAATCTGAAGGCTCTTCCAAAGGAACTGAACCAAACAATATTGCTACATCCTTTTTAGAAGTCAAAGTAAGTCAGTCCTTCTCCTGCAGCGCAGAAAACTCAATGGTATCAATAGAAACGTGGTGTCGTCCATATTAAACATTTTTCAGAGATCCAGACTCAGTTTGAAAACTGGGGCAAACTCAAAAGGGACACATAAACGTTATCTCGACAACTGGCTTACCACAATCTCAGCAGAGAATTCGCTTCGTTTCATCTACCCTCAAGTGCTGCGATACAACGAAACTCACAACACCAAATATGGTGCATTGACGGATCATGATCTGACGACCTTAATCTATGTGGAACCGAGTAAAACGGGCAATTTAGATGTCTACTGGAGCCCGGTTCCACAGGACAATGTGATATTTGCCTTCGCCTTCTACAATTGGCTCGCCTTGAAGGCGAAAGGACTGGATCACAATGGGCTTTTGAGGAAGCAACGTAAAGAAGTACTATTGCCTTTGAAGTGATGAATTCGTCAATGACGAACATGAAACTATTCGGTGCGGAAAGCCACGCCTTGCACCTTGCACTGAGGTACTAAATGAGCGAATGTAAAAGAGTAGTAGAGAAGCGAACACGCCGCTGATGATTTCCCATCAAATTAAAGCACGAAACTTACTAAGGATTCACTGAAGAAAGCTACACTGCATACTCAGCAGGACCCTGCACACCCTGCGAACCACCTAACTTCTAACCTAGCTTCCCAAAAACAACAGAAATGGTCCGCTCCACACGACCCTCAGGGGGACGACAAGGAGGTCATGTGATAGTCGTGGTGCGATCAACACTTGCACTAACATGATCTACAACGAGTCTATATAGTACACAATTTCCGACCTGTGTGATTCAAGGCCAGCAAGGGACCTTTGATGACAGGTGAGCAGAAACTTCAAATCAAAACGGCCTCATCAGCACGATAGCCTAAGTCATGGTCGTGAGGAAGAGATCTCCAGTTGAATCGTGAATGCGGTGAGATGTTGTCTTGTGGCTTGTGGTCACAGTTATTACTACGTCCACTTCCGAAGAATGTTTAAAGTTTCATCATGACATTCCCCAAGTAATGTTGTGATACCCAAAATCCTTTGTTCTCAACACCGTCCATGCACCAGTGAGCCCAAGCTCTGGATGAACTGTTTCATTCTGCCAACACAGAGCGTCGGCAAGCAAGCTCAACATGCAAGAAGAGTCATAGTTGGAGGAAATATCCCAAGCTAAATCCGCCAAAAGAGTACTGTCATCCATCCTCACTTCACTTGCCATTCCAAAGTCCAAAATCACAACGTCGGGACACTGGTCAGGCGAAGTGGAGGGACAAATGAGTTGATCTGGTCGTTGAACCAAATCACCGTGAACGATTCCTAATAGATAGATAGCTGCAATCCCAATCATGCCCTTGGTGAACTAATCAAGTATTAGTCTAGCGGAGACTGCAGAAAGACACTTACAAAAGCCTGCTGCCCCGCATCCGGCAAATTGCGAACATCAGCTTCATGAAGACACGGGCCATCTACAAACTCCATCAAATGTGCTTTCGCCACAGTGCCGTCACTCAGTTGGACCTAGGCGTACTCAGCAAGAAAGGGGGAGGAAGGGGGAAAGACCAACACTGTAGAAACCATATGATCTGGGAATGGTCGATCCTTGAAGCAAGCGTAGGGTGGAGTACGCCGTTAGCTCCTTCTCCATTGAAACATCGGCATCCGGCCAACGACGCAGGTGTAGATCTAGCATTTCTGGGCCATCCCGGTCCCATGCGGGATATGGAAACAAACGCTCGTCGTAAATTTTGAGAACAAGCGGTGATGTTTCTCCCTCGACACGAACCAGAAAAGTCTGACCATGGAGTTCTTCTCCTGAGCGCAATGAGCGAAGTAGTTTGATGCGACTGCCTTCCTGGAGAGCAGTAAAGGAAACAGGAGAAGGGCGAACAGATTGGGTTGCATGAAACAGGATGTTTTCGTGCCACTGAACCATTTCATTGGTCGCGCTCGCGAGTAAAGGGGGAAAGACTGTGTCATCGGTGGTCGACAACACGGACATGACGACGACTTCCGCGTCGGCAAAATCTAGGCTATCTAGCCAGCATGCTCCAGCTTCTACTCGATTTCTGTGCCAGCGTGGAATGCCATCTTGGAACGTAGTGGGATATGTCTGAATGTCATAAAGATCAAAGTCTGAAAGTCGGGTGTGCGAAGATATGTCGATATTACAGTTCGCCTTCGGGTCTCTGGCGCAACCCAGAACTTGTGTATGAGGAAAACAGGCAGGTCCAGTTTGGTTCGAGAATTTGGAAGTGTCCCATTTGCGCGAAAATACTTCACTTAGAAGAGCAAGAACTTGGAAGTACGGGGAAGGCTCAAAAGCGCACTTAATGTTGTAAGATTCCCGAAAGATGACTGAAGACTTGAAATCTAAAATGGCGCAGAACTGGTGTCGATCCGAATTGTTAGATAAGGATGTCAGAAACGAGGCCCAATTCCGCGCAACGGCACCAGGCTTGTCCAGCGAGTCGTAATCTTCCCAGTCTTCAGCGACCAGTGAGGGAGATGGCTGGTACGAGTCTTGATCAGTGCTCTTATCCCAAGTTGTAAATAGTTACACTCACAAGAAGCACTAGAGTCATCAAAACGTGCTCCTCCGACTTTATGCGAACAATGTCGAACGACGTGCCTGCGGAACTGTTTGTTGAGACCCCGCAAAATAGTAGATACGCACCAGAATCTCTGTCTATTACAATCATAGGAGGAGCTGATGCCCTCGCCGGATACATATATTGCAGAAATACCTGTAGATCTTCAACAAAGTTGGCGGTTCTTTCCAGGCTGTTGCTTTTGTCAGCCACCTATTCTCATTGTGCCATTGGCGTACCGTTCTGCTACGTTCCAAACCACAACCGTTTCCCAAAATGCAGCTTTGATGGTGAGGGGCAGTATGTCCAAATCGATTCGAAAGTGGTCGATATATGTGACGTCGACATTCTTGTCAGTTTCGCGGCTCGGTATGTCGTGGAAAAATGGCCCTATTTTGCTTCTTCGCGACTGAGCATCTGTCGTTGCAATTTCCCAGCTCAAGTGGTTCACTGAAGGATGTTGAGATGACGGAAGCGGGACAAGAAATGCCTTCAATCGAAAACTTGGGAAACTGGCGGAATCCATGAAGTATTCTGCACCTGGAATCAGTATGCTACGTACCATCAATCAACTAACTCTCAAGATGTAAGAGGAAATAATGGAGAAAGAGTAACCTGAGCAGATAGGAAATGATGGGAAGGCGAGTCGAAGGTTTTGACACCTGAGGAACAACGACCCTGAACCCAAAGCTTCGACCTTATGCGACCTTGTTAATGACTTCGTCAAAGAGTGTGAAAGAAGAGCTAGAGGACTCGCACAAAGATTTAAGACAAGGAACTTGATCAAAGAGTATCTTCTAAGGTATAAAATACCTCTGCTGTTCAGCTCATAAGTCGTAAAGCACACCAGTTCAAGCCCACAGGTCAACGTACCAGTCCAAAGTCAACACCTCCTTCGAATGACGACGCCAAACCCAAATATCGAGTATTACGAGCCGGAAAAAGTGTACACAAAGCTTGGTAGGAGTTTGAGAACCAAACTCACCCCGCTCGATAAGAGACTTTGGGACATGATGCCGTTGCAAGAAACGTCGGAGGCACCTGCCACAACCACGCAAACAACGTCACTAGCAGTTCCCACGACACCGCACACGACTGTTGCCAGTCTTGCCACTCACTCTTCTGCACCAAACAAATTTTCTTCTGCAGGGGTTGCAAAGAAAGCAGACGAACTGAAGCCAGATCGAGTGCAATTCCACCAGGTCCATTGGTGGGAACTCAAACACAGCGACGGGAAAGTCACTTACGGCATGGACGACTTTTTGAAGTTGTTGAAGACTAAAATTGACACTGATCGGTTCGAAGAAGAGAGAAATGGCGCGACTGCATCGTTTGAGACAAAAGCAATCAACGATTTATTGGTCCCCGTACCAAACGCTATTGCCACTTACGCCTTTCCAAGAACTGAGGAAGACGTGTCGTGCGTTATGCTTACAGATCATTTTCGAGACTGATACCAGCGTTAGTTTGCATGTCAATTGCGACATTATAAGCCCCGTTTTCCAGGCATTGGGTAAAGTCATATGTGCCATTCAACCATACACCACCCGCAAGCAGCAAGCGAATTTCGGCAAGTCGGTGATGCTAGAGTGTCGTTCCGAGGTACACAAATCAACAATCCACGGATCCCCTGGTACGTAGTATGAGAATGAAACTGCAGTCACTGCTGACATCATTCATCCAATAGTGCGAGTTGACCTTCTCATTGGGTTTTTCGCAAAAGAGGTTTTGGCTGCAATGATGGAGGAAGGTTCGGAAGGGGAACAGGTGGCCAATAAACCCCAAAGTTCTTCCAAAGGAACTAAGGTCGAAGATATTTATACATCCTTTGTTGAAGTCAAGGTAATTTAGTGTTTTTCTCCTTCAGCGTGGAGAGAACTCAACCACTCGATTAGAAACGTGGGGTGGTCCTCATGGAGCATTTCAAAGACATTCAGACTCGATTTGAAGGCTGGGGCAAACTCAAAGGAGGGCGAAAACAAGATGATCTCAACAAGTGGTCCACCTTGATACCAACAAGCAATCCGCTACATTTCATCTACCCTCAAGTGCTGCGATATAACGAAGCTTATGACACAAAATATGGTGCGCTGACGGATCATGATCTGACAACCCTCATCTATGTGAAACCCTGTGAACTTGAGGGCAGGTTGGACGTGTACTGGAGCCATGTTCCACAGGAAAATGTGAGATTTGCCTTCGCCTTCTACAATTGGCTCGCTTTGAAAGCAAAAGGAATGGATCACATGGGGATATTGAGGGGACGAAAGTAAAAGGTCAAGTCAAGTAGTTCAGTACTGTATTTAAAGTTATAAACAAAGAGATGAAACTATTGGGCGGAAAGGAAACCCTTGCATCAAGCTACTAACAAGGGAAGCGAAGCGAACCCCCAGGTCCTCCAAATCGAAGCACAAAAACTTACAACAGATTCGATAATGTAACTACAAAATCTGCACCGTGCCTATGAGTCCCTTGTACAACCACCAGCTACCTAGCGCCTGATTCCTCGTCGAAACTGTCGTAACTAACTGTTGGGGATGAGGTCTGCAGAATTTGAAATTGCAACATGAGTCATGAGCCTGCCAAGGTCACTTCCCTCGATAACGCCTCCAGTACCAGGCAAACTGCCTGACCTCGCACGACGAATACGCATTGTCCCCGGTCTAACCATCCACTCTTCTCCACCGCTCAAATTATCCTACGAAATCGCAAGGCACAGAGAGGCGAAGTCAAATCTTGTGCAATTCCACAAGATCGAATAGCTGGCATTCAAACACTATGACACAAAAGTCACTCACGCCATTAACGACTCTTCAGAGTCGTCGACAGAAGATATCGATGTCACTCAGTTCAAAGAGAGAAAGATAGCGTAGCTGTATAGCGTGGGAGAAAGTCATCAACCACTTGTTAGTCCTCAACGCGACCGCTACTTGTGCCTTTCCAAAATGAGGATGGTGTGTCCTGTAGTATTCATATTTTAGCACTGGTATAAGCGTAACAATTCGCTGTACTCTCCTCAAGTACTTCCATACAACGAGAGGCAGAGCATGAGCTACGGCGCTTTGATTTGACCAGCCTAATGCATTCCATCTATTTGGAACCTGATAAAGGTGAAGTCGGGCTGTACGTGCATTAGAGCGCCATTTCACAGGACGATGTGACATTTACCTCCCTCTTTTACGGTTGGTTCACCTTGAGAGCGAAGGAAGAGATTACAGCCAGGCGTTGAGGGAACCAGGCAAGAACATGTTAACGCTTATAAATATCACAATTTCGGACAGAAGAACTCCTGATAAAGACTATCGGGGAAGACTGGCACGTTCCACCGAACTAAACAATGTCTGAAAGGTAACAGGCAAAGCAAACATGACCCCATTCCCAGTTCAAGCTCAAACTTACGACTGAACCCACAACCAAGTATCAACGCCGTACCAAACTCTTGCGCACCACCTATCTTCTCACTCTTCAAACCTGCAGGAAAAGCAGCTTAGTCGCTGTTGGTCAGTCACACAGAAACTTGTTGTTGAGATCCAGTCATGTGATCAGAATGTTGGAAAGGGCTTGAAGAGAAATGTGAAACATCCATTCGATGACGTCGTGTAGGAGGCATTGAGGGCAGAACAACGCTGCCCTCTGCTCATTTTTGGCTTATCTTTATTTCTGGGAAGAGATGTCAACGCGTCACGGTGCCTCGGACGGTGCAGGGCTCATCGTCATTTCCAACCAGCATCTTAATACTGCAATACACCATTCTTGCAGCCATTTACGCCTTCCTCCTTGTTCTGTCCGAGGCGAGGACAGTGCCGTCGCTCAGCTCAGGATGTCATCATGAGAGACCCAATCTGCTCTCCCGTTTTTCCGTTCGCCCGATCAGGGAAACACTTGAGGAAACACGGTCTGGGTATGTAACGGCGCAACATATACTTGTCTCCATCAATTCACACACGCTTCACGCTCAGTACATGCTGCAAGCTTCACGCGCGCGTGGGTATGCAGGGGAATCTTCGTCAATGAGGCAGGCTGTCGCTATCGTTTTCAGAACGGAGAAGTCAACTATGCGTGCAGCTTGAACAATGGCTACAGGTAAAACTATGTTCTCCTGGCAGGCGTCTCCCCTGTCACATTGCGAAGGCTTTTCGGCTTCAACACACAAGGAAGGATACGATACGAAATGAAGCGAGAATTCACGAACCTCCTTTGTGATATGAAAGATGAATTATATGGTATAAGGTGAAGGTGGATATCTCTCACGAAGGAGCTGATGTTGTCAAATACTTATTAAAACGCAACAGTGCTCTCTAGCCCTTCTCATTTTGACCCTGCCCTTACCATACCATCGTCCAGTCGCTCATTCCATCTCACCATGGCCCTCCTCCTTCCTCTCCTCCTTCAACTGCCTCTTTCCTCGGCCCAAAAAGCTCTAGACGCCAAACCAAACGTCAACGGCTTTCTCATCGCTCCAGGAGGGTCCGTCGTTTCCGCCCAACAGCTCTTTCTGGGCAACGAAGAGGTGGTCTACATCCTCGACAAAGTGGAGGGGAACCCGACGCAGGTGAATGGACACCCCGCTTGGGCTGCAAGTTACGATCTGAACGCGATGGTCGGAACACCCATGGATATCACTACCAATACGTTCTGCGCAGGTGGCAACGTTTTGGGTGACGGGACTTGGATCAACGTCGGAGGTTTGTGCTGCCCTTTCCGTTCCCTTCCACCTCAATAGTAAGGCTGATGTGTCGATAAGGGAACAAGGCTGTTGGTTATGGTGGACTTGACGCCGACGAGTTCATCGATCCGTATCATGATGGCAATGGAGGGCTCGCTATCCGTTTACTTCACCCTTGTACCGATGGTGAGATCTCCCTGTTCCATACGCGCCACCATCGCTGCATTGAAAGGAAAGCTAACTAATGTGATATGATTTGGGTGAAGGTTCCTGCACTTGGATTGATGACACAGCTAATTACATGAAGGTTCAAAGGTGGTACCCTACCGTTGAAACACTTGAAGATGGAAGAGCAATCATCATCGGTGGAGATGTAAGATTCTACTCTGATTGATGCATGGTTAACTATGGATGTAGCATAATGGAGGATACGTCAACGATGCCCGTGAGCACAAACGATTTCATCGTCAACAGGACGGCATTAATAATGCGTATGTGCAGAGCAAAACGAACCCACTATCGAATACTTCCCCAAATTCAACGTAATGCCTTTGTCAGTTCACTAGCGCTTTTTAAAAATGATGCTACAGCCGGATGACGCACCGATCGACCTCAATATTCTTGCCATCTCCTTACCTGCCAACCTCTTCTCCCTAACCTGGCTGATGCCTTCGGGTCAGTTTCTCCTTGCACCTAAATCCATCTGAGGCATATACACTCATCTCAATGTTATGGTGGTCGATATACAGGCAATCTCTTCATCCAAACCAATTGGTTGACTGAGATGTATGACTATAAGAACAAGGTCGAGCATACCTATCCCAATGTTCCACACTGTTTGTACCCACTGCCCAACGTCCGACCAGTAAACATAACTGTGGCCTAGCCGTCCGAACCTATCCCGGAAGCGCTATGACAGCTATGCTGCCTCTGACACCAGCAAATGGATGGACCGGGACGATCTTGTTTTGCGGAGGGACGAACTTGCAGCCTGACCAATGGACAGTCAATTGGAACATTGCCGCTTACCCCACTGATGACACTTGCGTTAAGATTTCACCTGATGTGAGTGAGCAGTGGGAGGATGACGATTCGTTACCTGAAGGACGCATCATGGGAAACGGTGAGTCCCTTCTACCTTTGTTCATTTATGAGAGTCGACGGCGGAGCTAAATTACTACGGCTTCTTTTTCAGGCATATTGTTGCCTGATGGTAGACTGTTCATGCTCAACGGGATCGCGAAAGGGACTGCAGGGTCCGTTTTTCCTTTCACTAAAAATCACATACGGGAAGCACTCAAGGATGGACCAAGGTACGGCAACACCTCATGGGCAATAGGACAAGCGTATGGCACCGATCCCATTTATTCGCCTGCGATGTATAACTACAAAGCGCCGGCTGGGTCCAAATGGTCCCGCGAGGGATTGCAGGATTCAACGGTTCCCAGACTCTACCATTCGAGTGCGACTCTCCTCGCCGATGGGAGCGTGTTTTCCAGCGGCAGTAATCCTAACGCTGACTATATCGCTCCAAACACACCAGGCTACCCAGTCCGTCTGCTGAAAACTTTGAAACTGAAACTAATGAAGGGCAGTGGGTAACGGAATACAGAGTGGAGAAATTTTATCCCGATTATTACAACAGTGCGTTGGTTCAGCGCCTTTCTATGTTCGCCGACGTTATTGGTGCGATAGAGAGAAGACCTGTACCTCAAGGCATCCCTGCGTCGATTGGATACGGTGGGGCATACTTCGAAATTACTTTAACGAATGGTACGCCCTGCCACTTGCTATTATGCATGCTCTATAGATGCTGTAACCCGCAGACGACATTGGCGATGAGAAAAATCTCGAAAACACCAAATTCGTGCTCATCCGTACAGGATTTTCGACGCATGCAATGAACATGGGTCTGTCAATGCCTAAACCATGTGAAGAGAATCTCAATTTGTTGCAGGTCAACGCTATGTCCAGCTCAACAACACGTACACCAAAACCGACTCTGGCGCTACACTTTCAGTTTCTCCCCTTCCTCCAAATCCAGCAATCCTGGTGCCTGGCCCCTGTCTTGCTTTCGTCGTTGTCAATGGAGTTCCGTCCCAAGGGAAAATGATCATGATCGGCAATGGACAAATTGGGAAACAGCCAACTGCTGAAGTCGCGCCGCTGCCTGGAATTTGGCCGAGATCGAGTCGCACCGAGACTGTTGGTACCCTCAATGATCTCTCTGGAAGCAACTCCGGGGGAGGCAACGGAACCAGTGGGGGTGGAGGAAGTTCAGGAAATGATTCAGCTGGCACAAGGTCGAGTACAAAGTCATTATTGGCCGTTCTGGCTTGTGTAGCCGTTTGGGCGTTCGTTTAGAGTGATTGGGACATTTAATGCCTTTATAGTGACGTGGTTCATGGACTAATTTGAAGAAATCAAATCAAAGTCGTTCTTTCCTCACTTGTAATATGACAGTCAACGACTCTTGACCTTGTGGCGATGGCTCTGAGCAGCAAGATTAACTGAATAACTGAATTCGGTCGTTAGTGCTCACGTATCTCAAACCGAAACATCACTCCGTAGCCGTGATAGATTGGTGTGAATGTCCAGGTGGAGCTTTTCATTCACCTAGTGATATTGAGAATTGACAAAGGAACGAAGTAAATGAGAGTGTAGAAAACTAAGCAAACCACAGACAAAGAATAATGTTAACGGTAATTTGTGAAAGACAGCTACAACACATAAATGATGCACGGATACTGAACTGAACACTGGAAGAAAAACGAAAGGCACCGTCTTGAAGGCAGAACTACGGGCCTAAAGGCGGCCAAACGAGTCCACCATCTCGTCTCACGATGACCCTCTTCTTCATCTTGGACGCTCGCACTGGTTTTGGGTCCTGGAATATTTCCTGTTGCATTCCGCGCGGTTAAAATCCTCTCCTAGATCAGAGCTGTACTACTACGAACGCACCTCAAGTTCCTCGAGCGTCCTGCCTGACGTTTCGATTGCAACTACGACATTCGTCATTAGCAAGTTTCGGACAGATAGCGAAGGACCAACAGAAATACCAAATCACCGTTTCACAGATATCCCAGGCCCTTCATTCGGGTGGGTGTCAGAAACATTCGCAGAAGAAGACTGTCGGACATACACAAATACATCTGGTGACGGCATTCAATCAGCCAGTAATCTAGTCAGAAGGGAAGGGACTTGCAGATATATCGGTACCTAACAAAGCGTGAGCATGAAACATTGATCGGGATAGAGAATGACATACCCTATTCGCTCAAATGCGATTGGAGTGACGTACAGGTTAAGCCAGTTGCTTGCGTTCACAATCTGAGTCGGAGAGTGCTGTTTAAGCTCATATGTTGTGGGCATATGGACAAACTCACAAAAGCGTATCTGCCCCGTTAACCCACAGTTTAAATCGATGAAAGAAGAACAAAGGGAATCCGTACAGTGCCATGCCCTTCGCTCTGCTCGATGTCTGTAAACTCTCAACAGGATACAGCGCTTGCAGCGGCGTATACTGTAGACACGAACGGAGGTCAGACACTTGAACACTTGGCGGCGAATGACTTGCCGTGAAAGAATAACAAATCATAAAGAAGAAATATCCCGCAACCGCTGCTCTACCGATGCGCAAATCCTTTTGATCAGCTGGTGCATTGTCCCAGACGGCCGTCAGGCCTGAATTGAGTGCCAGCATGCAAGCCGATACAAAGGTGCCACAGATTAAAACACCTCTCCTTGTCAGACGATCGGCGAGGGCTCTGGATCGAGGTTAGTCGGAGGAAAGGAAAGAGAAGTGTGACGCACACAGCAGTCAGCGCTGCTATTGCTGATACTACTGCAACAAGGAGATTGAGGACAAGCTGGAGTGTGTGGCTCTATCATAGACAGTCAGCAGAGTAGTGACAAAGAAAGGACATACATATCCTAGAGCCTCGAAAATAACGGGATTGACTAAAGATGGTATTAGCTCCATTCTGTTCACAACATTATTGAGACTTACAGTAACCTAAACCTGAACCAGACAACTGCCCAAATACAGCCTGATGTACACTTGAGCAATGCAAACAAGGGAAAGAAAAGAATCGCACCATGAGTACGACCATTGCAGATCTCCACCGCTGCGCCGATGTCGAAATCAATTCTCGGTAATCCCACCACCTATACAAAAGGTTAGCTCTGGGTATTAATTCCCAAAAATTGCAGTTACCGTTTATCTGACGCGTTGAACATGATGTGAGCTTGAAACTCCTCGATCTGAAGCAACACGATAGGATGCTCAGCATCTCCATGCCCGTGGAAGCGCGTCAGGAAGGCTCTCGCTTCATCGATTCGACCTTGCATGTAAAGCCAACGTGGACTTTCGGGCATGAACAATGTGAGAGCAATTACTGCTCCCGCCGGCACGCATTGACCTAGGAGAGGCAGCTTCCATGATAAGTTGCTCTTGATGAACCCAGTGCCGAGTGTAACCGCGCCAGCTGGAATGCTGCCAGGCGGGGATGAGCACTCTAGCAATCGGTAGGAGTGAGCTCACCTTCCCCCAAACCACCCAACGTTGTAGATACTGGTCATGCGTCCTCTCCCTGCGAATTGTTTGTTGACTTTTAGAGGTGCACGTGACTAAGTAAAACGGCAAGCGTACATTGTGGTGGAGCAATTTCAACACTAAATGATCTCTTCAGCAATTAGATCCATCGATCGGATAAAAGCTCACCAGTAAGAAGGCGCTGCGGTGGTGATGATGCAGATACCTAACGGAAGTGGTCAACAACTTGAAACAATTGACAGCAGCTAATTCAATTGCTCACCGAGACCTTATATGTAGCCGTTTAGGTCAGATTTACTTCTGAAGGTTTAAAAAACGTACCCAGAACGAATCTCGCAGCCAGAAATTGCCCTCTTGCGTTGGAAGTAGCAGCCACTGGGTCATTCTCAGTCTGGCTTCATAGTGCAATCGGTGGACGCGTACAAACAGAACCTCCGACTATGGATTGCTCAGCGCAATCAGTGCAAGTTGGATTAAAACTTACTAATGATGCAAGCTCCTACAAGCATCCCTACTCGTCGGCCAAAACGGTCGGCAATGGGACCTGCGAACCATGCTCCGGCCACTGTCAAAAGTGTGGGTACTTTTCTGGTGAAGCAATATGAAAGCACGCACACTGTCCTAATGTATAGACTGAGAAAAGTAAGCCGGTAGCAGATCCTTTGTTCCCTTGGTTGATCTGTTTTTGAAAGGTAGGATAAGAATTGATAGCTCCCTGTCCAATTGTGCTGGATTTAGCTTTACCCGCTGCTTCGTCATGTGAAACCGCACCATCAAGGACCTGATTAGAGCATGAGTAACTTCTCCTGTCAGCGAATATTACAAGTTACTTGCCCGTCATAGCTAAACATTGAACCGAATGTTGAGTATGGCAAAATGCGGAAGGTTAAGTGCTAACCCGTTGGCACAAGAGCCTGTTCACGGATTAATTCTATCTCTATTGAGGAAGGAAACGATATTGATACTGACAAAGAAAAGCAGTAAAGCAGGCAGTGAACAGGACGTATGAATTCCAGTTCCAAGCACTCAGTGCCTTTCCCCTTGCGAGCGCATCTGCAAGAGCCTCTATTCTCGCCCAGGGACAATCAGCTTCGGTGAGGATCAGGTAGAACGAAGGAAAGGAAAGCATACCATTTCGCACCTCAATGATCTCTGGTATCGACTCAAGTGTATTCCTCCACCTCCTCCTGACTCCGACACCAAGCTCCTGACTGGAACGTTGACTACCACCAGACCTAGTCGTCACTTGCGACAAAACGTCGCAATCCGAGTTCGAATGTCCAACATCGCTCGCACTCTC
>MU271324.1:0-28881 GCA_021432655.1 Atractiella rhizophila
GACCTTGATCCAATATATCGAGATGGCCTCGTTGCTGCTCATACCAGACTTGCGGAATATCACTACAGGAGTGATGATTCTCCATATTATATCTATTCAGCCTGTATAGCATTCCTCCTTATTCTAGAAGTTGTCTGACAATCTGGTCAGTCCTGGACCCTCGGTTGGGACCTTCATTTTTCAAATCAAATGCCTTCCAACGATACGCAACGGAGATTGAGCAACATAAACAGAACTTGCTCAAGCTCTATCGAGATCATTATTACCGCCCTCCACCTTCTCGACCTCGATCAACTACAACTTCTGCCGAGAATGCGCACTATGCTGCAGTTTTTGCCAATCAAGAACCAGACAGAGATGGACTTTCTGGCGCAAGTTTTGAAATGGATGACACTTGGATGTTGAAGCCTAAATTTGCATGGAGCCACCGGCGCCTGGATCCTGAAGAAGATATATATGCATGGTACAAGGTTCAGTCTTCAAGCAACCTTCCTAACTGGTCTCAGATGGCTCGAGATATCCTTTCCATTCCAGGTATGTCTTTCTTATTATCTCCAGTGTTCTAATTTTTTATGTTTTGCTGTGCAGGTTGTGCTGTTGCAGTTGAAAGGATCTTTTCAGGTGCGAGAGATACAATTGGGATCCGCAGGCATAGCCTGAAGGCGGAAACTATACGGGTTTTGATGGTGCTGAAAGCACATTTGAAGTTGGAGAGAGATCAGGAAGCACGGGCATTGCGAGCCGCAATTGCACAATTGGAGGCCTCGGCCTCACTACCAGTGCAGAAGTGATATAGTACAGGAAGCCTGACGGGAACGACATAGTATTTGCAACGAGATTTTGTCTATTCCCCCTTATCTTGCACCGTGGTACGTCGTAATACGGCTCATTAAACCGTACCGATTGCCCAACCGACCGTCTTGAGTTGTTCAGTTCGGTAACGTTACGGTGCGGTTACGATTCCCTAACCGCACCGACCGTAAGGACCCCTTACGGCACCGGTTCGGTACAGTGGACAGCCCTAAGCTCAAAATCTGTCGGCCGCGATGCTTAGGTTCAGAGCACTCCGTCTAACGACCCCACAGGGACAACGGTGAAACATGCTGAGTGGTGAACTTAATTTTCGACACTTGGTATTTCGACGACTATGGAGGCTCTTTGCTTGATTCTTTAGTATTATGTGGAACTAAGTGAGTACGTTCTATATCCCGAAAATGAGCTGGATTGCTACTAATTTGACTGACTTTCACATATTGAATATGTCGAACTTGTCCTATTCTCCTCTTCTCTCATGCTTAATGCTTTCCTGAATGTTCGAAATTTCGTGACAGAGTATCTAACAAGTGGCGACAAACTAGACCTACGATATACAACCTGTAATCAGACCTTTTAGAGCTTGGAACGTGAATAAAGTGATGTAAATATCATAGCCATTCTCATTTTGCTGCTTGTCATGTAGTAAACTCTCTATACATAATTTGCAATCTACTTTGTTTATCCAAAGCTATAAACATGTGATGTGTCGATAAATGAGAAACAACCCCAGTTATCATGAAGGGGAGAACACCTTCGGTTGCCTAAGCACTCTGCCACTCCGTCTCTTAAGAGGGCTTTCTGCTTCTTCCATGCCCATCTCTCATCTTTAGCATTGTCCAGCAGTCCATCCAAACCATCCTCTGAGCTCTGGTGGTCCTCTTCGAAGCCAGGATGCACATACTCATCCGACATCACAACGTCCTGCTCCTCTTGCACTTCTTCCTTCTCTTTTCCTCCCGATCCTTTAGCTCCCCTCATAAGGTATGAACTCACAGTTGGGTTTATTTCAATCCTAACTCTTGCTCCAATGCCTCTCCCACCTCCAATTCAATCTCCACCTCCCTTTCTGTGTCCACCTGTGTACCCATCTTGATCCGGACATTCTTCCTCCTACTTCGCTTGCTTCCACCCCTACCACTTCCAGACCGAGCAGCACCTGTAGCGCCAGCTCTTCCCTGAGACACGGTACCACCTTCTCCGCTGGCAATATAATCGCGCAGCCTCTCCTCCACTTCCCCTCAATATGCGGCCTCATCTTCTCCCGCTTCTCCAACCTCTCTTGCTCCTTCCTATCCCTTTTTGCTTGATGCTCTTCTTCTGACCTCACTTCAGCTTCCTCCATCGCATCCAGTTGAGCTGCTTTAATCGCTCCAACACCTTTCTTTACAACCTTCCGGGTCCGGGTCGCCTTTGACTCAATGTACGAGTTCTTCCATCGTTGGATTTCCTTATTCTGTTGTATGACAAGTGCCTGAAGGCGTTGATTAGATGCCTGTAGACCCTCGACGATCTTGAGTGCTCGTCCTTCGGTGGTTTGGAGATCAGCGGTGGAAGGTCGGTTGTTAAGAAGGAGAAGGTCTGCAGTTCGTCTTGAGGTATTCGGGGTGAGCTTACGGAAGGGATCAGTGAAGGCAGAAGAGAGTGTCATTGAGGGGGATGATCCAGGGTTGGCTGCTTCCTGTGCAAGTCGACGAAGAGGTTCCAGACCATGATTCGCACTGATGTCGACAGGCCAAATTCCGGAGACTTCGAATGCTTTCTTGATCCGATCTGGCGTGTAAGTATTCTTCCTGGCTTCCCTAAAATAATATGAAAATCGATTCTTCTTTATGTCCCTCCTCTCCCTTAGCTCGTTATCCAATGTCCGAGAATAAGACAGCTGCAGAAAGCTGAAAATCGCAACGTCTAGTGGGGAGGTGAGATGGCTAGTATGAGGGATGAGGACGAAGGGAAGGATATAATGAGCGAGTGCGAATCGGAGGAAGGAGAAGGTGAGGTGAGAGCCATGGCCATCCATCAAGAGAAGCTGCCATTTACGATCAGGGCGGCGATTCTCCTCCTCAAAGAAGGCTAGCCACTCACAGCCTAGTTCGTCGTCAGTCCAACCGCTCTCTGAATTAGCATAATGTGCCGTCTTGATTCTTCCCTCCATCCAGCTCTTCATGAAGTTCTTTCCAGCGAAAATAATAATGGGATTAGCCGCTTTACCACTAGCATTGATACATTCGATGACTGTCACCCACCCGCGATTCCCATCTACAGCATTCTCCCCTTAGCCATCAAACAAACAGAAGCAGAAAACTCACCCATTACAAATTGAGGATTCTTTACTTGATCCTTCCTTCTCATCACCACATGCTCCTTCTGAGAGACTCCAAGCATAAACCCCTTCTCATCAACACAATTCACTTGATCAGCATCCACAATCCCATATTCATCGCAAGCCTTTCCCAGCTCCTCCCACCACTTCTCTAACTCTTGATACGAGATGTTGATACGTTCCTTCCCAATCCGTCGGGCTACTCGATTGGCGAATTCCGGATGGCGTTTCATGAACCCCTCGTACCAGCCACGACTGGTGAGACCATCCGCTGATTTTTCTGGGTGGGTCTGTATGTAAAGCTCTTTCGCAAAGTTGATGATGTACTGCTTCGTGACAGGATAAAAGATCCGTTCGCAGAAGTTGCATATTTCGACAATGGCGTCCTCTTGAGCTGGTGTCAGCTTTTGCCGCAACTGCATGTCTTCGTCCTTCGTTCGATGGCCCTGCAGTCGATTCACAAGGCTTTGGCGAGGAACGCTAAATGTTCTCCCTATGGCAGTAACATCGATTGGAAACTGCTTTCTCTTCTTCTTGGCCTGTCTCTTGATGTAGGCAGGGGTATCTTGAATGAGCTGTCGAGCATAGGTTTCGGATTTGTTGAGAGCTTCAGTCTTCACTTTTCGAGATTTGGGAGGTTGTTGTTTTGGTCTGGTCATAACCTAAGAGCTTGTTTTATGATACTGAGGGGCTCCTGAGGGTTGAAGGAACGCTGGATGAGCTATTGTGATGGAGGAGAGAGCAGTGACGCAATGCGCGTGAGCGTGTTACAGTCAGGTGAATCAAGGTTCACCATTGACCCTGCAGGCCAGGAATGGGGAACCACTACTTTCCGTATTGATTGCTCTCATAATCGTTACCCGATAAGCTATTCCACTTGACGATAACATCTAAGCAATGGAGCTGAACATATGTTGTCACGGTTCCTTAAATTTCTCAAATCTATGAATGGCTTCGCACTTTTTGTAGCAAAAAACCCCAAAGTCATCACCGTTGTCCCTGGGGGGTCGTTACTGTGTTAGTTTGCTTCTGCTTCTAAACAACAAGCTGAGCGGCCCCTCGTCCCTCGGGGGGACCACATTGAGTTTCTGCTGTTTTTCAATAAAAAGTGGTTGACTATGCTGTTAGGACCCTGTGAACAGTCCAGGCCAGTTTTTTTGACCACTGGTTTTTAGTGCCGGTAATTTACCTGGGCAAGGCTGGTAAAAATGAACCAATACTGGGCGAGAAATCGGGAACGTCGAGCCTGGTTATTTACTGGTGAGTAAACAGGTTTTTTAGCTGTTTTTTACTGGGGAAAGCCAGTATTCAATGATTCACATTTCTGCAGGCAAAACCACTGCGACAACACCCCGAGTTCAATCAGGATCAAGTAGTACACGCACCTCAGTGAGTAGTTGTTCCTTGGAGCAGAAATGCCAGGCTGAACTAACTGCTGCATGCTGATTTCGAGAGCCAGGTGGACGAGCTGATACGAATCGCTAGCCGTTCCCAATGTTTGTCACGATTTCTCTACTTATCAGGGCTTAAAACATGCTGAATAGAGAATTTTACAGGTCTAAGAAGCGCTTTCCGCCCTTCTCGCTCTCGAAAACAAACCAGTTCGGCATCTGACCAGCCTTCGACGACACGAATGCTTTTGGTGATCGTGAAGTTGTTGAGTGAAAGGAGAGACTGGAATGAACTGAAGGAGCAAGTTCAGGCGTTGAGTAAGAAGCATGGACAACTTAGGGAGAGCACGAAGAAGATGGTTGGAGCGGTGATGGAGGTTTGGGAGGCGGGAAAGGCAGAGGAGGATGAGACAGAGGGACTGACGGTCTGTCTGAGGGATGGTTACGGAAGGAAAGGTTCGCTTTTCCCTATTCTTCTTATACTTACATTACGCACTGAGGAGCTGATTTCGGATTGATATGATAACAGATCTTCCTAGGGGAGGGGTGGCAGAAGCATAACGGATCATCCAAGAAATCGCAATTGAGACTTTCGGCGCCGTTGGCAGGAGAGAGAAGACAGCCTTCATCTTGGGGCAGATTAGATTCTTGAAGCTCCGTTGCTAACAGGCTTCTTCGAAACCGTGACACCCCAAGGCATCTCCATCGACTTCCAATGAGCCATCGCGTAGCCATGACCAGGAGAAGCAACGAGTACTTAGGAGAACTATACAAGTTGATTGGAGAAGAAGGATTGACACTGGTTGCCTGCATGATAAATATGATCCACTATCCAGGTGTGTCCTCTCTTGCTCAAGTTTAACCGGCCAGTTCCATCCTAAACTATGTGGGGGGCAGCGCTGAACTTTCTCATTTCACAAATCTCTTCCAACATCTCGATACCTTAACACGGCACCAATCCATCATCCACCCGGCTCCCCGTTCGCTTCCTCTTCCACCTCTTTCTCCACAAAGAGCTTCGTTCGAATAGTTCACCCCTACCGACAAGATTGTCCGTGCACTGGCCATGTTGTTCTCCACCTCAACTTTGTCGTTCTTGAATCTCGATTCAACTTTGATAGACTCTGAAGCTTAGCCGCTAGGTCAGATGGAAACAGCACAGGGAGCAGGATGATTGTTGGAGTATTGTGATAAGTCAGTATCCCCTCTTTCTAAGCCTTATCTCACAATGAGCATGACCTCTTCGAATTCTAGCCGGATAACCTCACGCAGCGGCGGACTGGGGTAAGTAGCTCAGTCATCATCCGACTCCAAGTTTGCGAGCAGGGTCATATGCTTCCAAGGAATCCCATATCTCTGCTGCCCAACAGCCTGCCGTGTGTTCTCCCAATCTTCCTCAAACTGTCCGCTCTCTTCCTCTTCTATATCTTCTTCTTCCTCGGACTCGGAGTTTGCTTCTAACAGCTGCTCATCAATAGGAAAGATAGAAACAAGACCTTTCATTGTCCCAATGTCAATGAAGCGATTCCTCCGAGGTGTCTCGTCAGAAAAGCAGCAGGAAAGATCGCCTCGCTCAACTTCTCCTCTCAGATCATCTACAACTGTAACGAATGCGAGCTGGAAGCAGTGGTCCTGAAACCGACAAGTGAGGTAGAATTGCACAACGCCAAAGTATCCTTGCAGTTCACTGGTTTCCCTGTCCCGATTAACGAACTGCATGGTATTAGACGAGTCGTGCAAAGGTAACAACTACTCACTGAGATACAAGTTGCACTTCTCGTAAGCTCCTTTCGCTTCCAACCGGACTCAACCCACATTGTGCGAATGGTTTGCTTGTTTCCCGCCAACTTGAGATTTCCCCATCGAACGACCTCTCTCAGTTTGCCAAATGATACTTCGGTCTCCTCAGAAGATGACTGGGTCATGTCCACTGACATGTTTGAGCGAGTGCTGTCTTCGGAATCACTACTTGAGACGTCTGAGTTGAGATCCTCGTCGATGAGACCGGCAAAATCTTACTGTTGTACTGCCAATAAATGAATCGCACCAGATCATCTCGAACTGACTTGTCCAAAGACGGGTTCAGTTCTCTCTTGACAGTCAAAAAACGAGAGTTGTCGAAGTTACTCTTCTCAAAGGCAATGCTCGACGCAACGGCCCTCTTCGGGATTGGACAGAGCCAGTTGGCGATATTTACGCGTTCATGATGAAGCATAAGACGCGCTAAATTGGCCGTATACTGAGTGACATTCTGAAGAGATTGAACCATTTGGCCAATCAAGCGTTCCATCGGATACTGCCAGTAGACCCAGACAGGACCCATTTGCAAAATACAATCGTAGACGATGAAGAGCCATGCGGCACATCTTGATGCGCTTGATCTTCCGCTGATAATACAGCTGCATAAACTCGTCGTGAAACTCTTCAAAAAGGCGCTTCATTTCGAGCAGCTCCTCATGGGTAATTTGTCTCTGGCAAGCGATTGTCACAGCTTTGACGAATTTCAGCCAGTGATCCAGATATATCGGGGGTAAAAAGTGTGGCAAAAATTGACGAGATCAGATAAAGCACCATTGTGCCCAATCCTTGTTCTTGTAGGAGGTCCAAGAAGTGTGGATATTGCGAGGTTGTTCCCCAAATGCTGCTGGCCAAAAGTGAGAGGCATTCTCCATTAATATACCTATCCAGGAACTGTCAGATGTATACCTTGTAACAACAGATGGAACACATACCAATCTTCTCCCAGCTTTCTTAGGGGATAACAAAGTCTTCCGTGCCATTCAAACCCATCTGCTCATCACCATGCCAGATCTTGAACATAAAAAGTGTAACGAGTTGAAAAAACAGGTGCATGGCATCGATTGGAAAGAAATAGGGCCAAATAAAAGTATCGAAACTGGTGAAAGGAGTCTTTCGTACGATAAGCTATTCCACTTGACGATAACATCTAAGCAATGGAGCTGAACATATGTTGTCACGGTTTCTTAAATTTCTCAAATCTATGAATGGCATCACACTTTTTGTAGCAAAAAAACCCAAAGTCGTCACCATTGTCCCTGTGGGGTCGTTAGAGTGAGGAGAGTAAGTTTGAGGTATTGAGTCTCTTTGTAATAAAAAGGTTGGTTAGGAGGAGGTAGTCTGGAGTCCAGCAATTGTAAAATTTGGTCGTTTGTGTTTTGGGACGTTGGACCTCAGTCACACAATTTCATTCGCATTCTGGGAGGTTTGTGTGTTTTGTTGGTTGAAACTTGATATGAGGTCTTGTCTGAGTTTTTTGAACTGCTTTTCGGTTGTGAGGTGTAGAGTTTGGAACATCTTTTCTAAGTGATGGATACGTTCTTTGCTCATCAGTGATTCACGCGTTTCCATATCTCCGCAAACCTCCGACATTTTCTAAGTTTGATTTTGAAAAGGAGGAAGAGTATTCTTCTGTTAGGGCAGATACTATGTGCGGTCGCCAAAGGGCCATGCATCTGTAGTGGAGATAAACCTAAGAGCATGATATGACATGAAGACTAACCTGTAGTGGAGATAAGCCTAAGAGAATACTCTAAGGTCACCTCCACTACTCTCTGATCTATATATACAAGCGGAATAACACTGCCACAGAGCGTAGAGGAGAGCAGATGAAACATGTAAGAGAAGTAAAAGGGGGGAGCAACAGTGGGATTACATGGGGTTAATATGAGGAGAATAGACACAATTGGGCTAAGTGGTGATGTAGGTGCAAATGAGCGAACGGGAGACGCAGTGGCGACGGGAGACGCAGTGGCGACGGGAGACGCAGTGGCGACGGGAGACGCAGTGGTGAACAGGCGCCGATTCGCAGGGAATGCAAATGGGCGATAGGAGACGCAATCCGGCGAACGGGCGCCGATTTGCGTAAGATGCAAACCTGACAGATTCTCTGTTGCCTCACATTTTGTCACCCTTGAAGCCACACGTGCCTGCACACAATTTAACAGATAATGTAGTTTCCAAAGAAGTGTTATGAGTACTCAATCACCGATTATCTCTCAGCATGTTCCTAACAGTATAGTCAACCATTCTGGGGGAGGTGACATTGCCGTATGGTTTGATTGGACAGGATACGCCCAACCAGAAACTCTTCAATAGCGTTACCAAAGAATAAGGGTCGCACTTGGCAGGTGCTGTGATCTTCAATGATGACAACGTTATATCCACCGAACAAATTATGCTCCGAACGTTGTTCTTATCAACACAACAATATTTGTTGCAGTGCATTTATAAAGCAGTTACAGATAAATATACACAAAAGAGATGAGGCAGGTCAATATGGAGAACAACATGTGCTACCGCTTCAGTTCCGCACGGCGAGCTTTCAATTCCTTCGCAAATTTCTTCATTCTCCCAATCTTTACTTTACCGGAAAGCATATATTTGAATAGTGCTATAAGTGCCCTTAGGCCGTCCCTTCTTCCCTCTGGCAGCGCAAGGTCAAACTCCTCACTCTGAAGAAAGTAGACTAGTGAGTCTGTCGGGAGGACAGGGTTCTTCATCGCTTCGACGATGTGCTCTGAAGGGAAGAAAGCGGCGGAGATGTGCATCCTAGTGTGGTTCATGCCGATAACAAAAGCCTAGACAGCAACAGCACTCAGCAACCTCGTAAAGAACACTAGCTATGCGTACCTCGCAATCTCCAACGCCGTAAAATGTGCTGTTAGCCATGATGTGTACTATCATCATGCCAAGCTCTTGAGCATACGAAGAAGGACTAGGAATGTTGACCCCTCTCAGATGTATGGACTCTGTCGGCCGTGGAGGTGGTGGGGAGGCAGAGAAAATAGAGCCGACATCTGAGCCGACATCAGAGCAGATAGAGCTGACATCCGAATCATCGTATAGGCTCCAACCCGAGCCATCTCCCTCACGCGGCCCCGGAACAAATGCTTTACGGTGCTGAGGTAAGACGCATTAGTTGGAAAAATAAAACGGTTTTGAAGGAAAGGTAACCTGGAAGTAAAACCCAACGACTGGAATACGGTCTTCCTTGTCCAAGTCCAAGAAATGCATTTCGGACTCCGTCACGTCTTTAAAAACCAATGAAGATAAGGTGGAAAGTTTCCAATTTGTTTCACCACCCAAGGTCACGCTATTTTCTACTCTCGGTTGCGTGCTAGCAACAATCAATAATAGTCTTTCTGGATGGAGCGCTTACTCGAGACGAAACTTGAATCTCTTGTTTTCTAAATTCAAAACAGAGTTTTGCAAGAGCGGTGAAAGAATTCTTTCAACGAGACAGCAGGCATGCCCGACATCAACCATGGAGTCAGTTGCTAGAATACGTCTCAGTGATTGCAACGGTTTCGACATCAAGTTTCTGCGAGGGATATCCTCAGCACAACCATACTCCAGCTCCTCCACGGAGAATCGTTCGAAGTCCAGAATGAGGCGTTGCTCAAGCTCTAAAGTTCTGTCAGCCATGCCGCATTGTCAACCGTATCCTACCTGAGACATCCTCGAAGTATTCCTCTGGGATGACACGCTGAATGGGCAATCCCGTCAATGGGACGACGCGGCAAGCAAGGACATGTTCATCGTTCCAATCTGACAAATCTGCTTGGAACTTGTTCGCTCCTGGAGACGTGAGATTGTGTCCAGTAAGTGTTGGCAGCGTCGATGCGTCGCAGATGTATCTGCGATAGAACGGGTTCTCGAGCAGCTCATGTCGATGAATGGAACTAATAGGGAGTCGAGTTCGAGAGCTGAAGCGGCGTATTGACGAAAGTGGGTCTCTTGTGGCGTTGCGTCTTGTTCTCCCTTGCTTAGCATTATGCGCGGAAGCACGATGTCCAGATCCGCTCTGTTGAGGAAAATCCTCCAACGAAGATGCCGTCTGTCTTCGTAGTAGATTTCTATTCCGTAAGTTCATGTTGTCTTTGTGTTGTTGGAGAAGGTTTGTTGCGTGTAACCCCATTCAAGCGAGACCTGTTACATCTCTCAAGTGAGACCAAGAAAGCAGAAAGTTCAAACCGTACCTAGAGCACCAGTTCGCTTTACAATAACAAGGGGCGGAGAGAGAGAAGATGGGGTGAGAGGTGAATAGCTTATACCGAAATCCGTGACAGTTTGTTCGATTGGTTCGAGTGACAAATACGTTCGAGTGACAAATTGGTTCGAGTGACAAATTGGTTCGAGTGACAAATTGGTTCGAGTGACAAATACGTTCGAGTGACAAATATGTTCCAGTGACAAAATAATATGAGCAAATATTCAACGACTGCGGGTTGAATCGTTCAAGTTCGAAATTCATTGACCTATATAGAACGTCCCCTCCGCCGCGCACAGGGTACCGGGTGCCCTGTCTTCTATCTGACTGCTTCGTCTATTCCTTCTAGCCTCTGATTTTTTTAGCGTCACAGCTCTGCGTACTACATTCCAGGTGTTGCTCCTATTGCTTCAATCATGATATCTGGGATATCAATGCCCTTGCCCTCGTTTGCCCCTTCCATTGTTTTGTCTCCTTCTACGTGCAGTCTCGATTTAACGCGGTCATTGGTTGTGTTTGCTTTGAGATGCTCTCAGGCCATGATTGGCGGCACGCAGCACTGTTGACCTGAAGCCATCTGTACTCGTCTGTACCATCGTTTCCTGTGTGTGTTATTTTGGCAAGCCTTGATGTTAAACGACGTCAATGGTCCCACTAATGCTCCTGTGATTGATCAGGTTGTTTTCTCAGCACTGTGTCATGATGAGTGGACCATCTGTCACATAACGTTCTTGTTTTCCCCCTTTCCCCTCTTAACGTCTATATTCATTGACATGATCTACTGTAGCAGGTTCCTCTTTTGTTGATCTCTCCTAGTTATCGGTGGAAAGCACCTAGTCCAGACCTCTTAATACATCGAGCGCGATTGAAACTGGACTGATATAGGTCGGAGTCAACGTGATCCCTTCCCGAATCAAATGCCTGTCCACCTTCTGAAATATCTGGAAGAGGAGTTTGATGATGGAGAAGAATAACGCAAAGAGAATGCAAGGTTGCCAATGATTATGTCCTGGGTACAGATTTGGCCCGAAAGTCGCCTTCACTTCTATCAACGTACAAGTACAATAACTCCACCATTTTAACAACCGTTCAATTGTTTTTGATCACCACCTTCCCAACGACATTTCCATCCACATCCTTTCCGCTTCTCATCAATCGGAAAGCGTCTTCCGTCTTCTCCAGGGGAAAAGAGTGCGTAAGCAGCTTCTCGACGTTCTTCAATGCTCCGGAAGCCAGCAGCTCGATAGCTCGCGGGAAGCAGGAGGCGTAACGGAAACACTACAGACAATAGCTGAGATGATACACGTAGAGGTAACTGGAAAACGCACCCCAATCAAATCCACTTCTCGAACTTGGGCCGCTCCCAAAGGAAAGTATAGAGCGCTGGTTCCCATCCCGATGAGAGACACCTTTCCTCCAATCCTCGCTAACTGTTTCAGGGCTCCCTCATGCGTTCCCACACGCAAATATGGGGCTTCAACGTACGAATATCGAAGTCTGAAGACAACTCTCCACTCCCGTACACTCCATCACAATATCGAACCCTTCCACTGCACCGAATGTTTTCTTCAAGTCGTTCGCCGCGTCCTGTGCCCAAACAAGGCACTGATTGTTGTCCATCTCGCCGTCTTTCCTGGGCATGATTGATCCCTGTCCTTCAACCACCCATCCCGTTTGGATCGCCAAATCAAGCTTCTTCTGTTCAATGTCCACGATCGATACACTACACCCGTTCGCCCACAATACTGCCGCCGCAAGTAGACCAACCGGTCCTGCGCCGAGAATGGCTACCCGAAGACCATGCAAAGAGGGAAGGTTGAGGCGCGTGAGCGCGTGGAGGATCACTGAAAGAGGTTCTACTAGCACCGCAGTGGAGAGGGAAAGGGAAGGTGGGAGAGGAAAGGAGAGACGCGTGGGATGTGCGATGTATTGTTGGAGGAAGCCATCGCGATGAGGGGAGATTTTGGCGCTACTGGCAAACTTGATCCGTTAAATTTGCATCAGCTTGTCCATTGAAAGGCGAAAACATACGTCCATCTTCGGACACAGATTATATCTTCCTTCCCGGCACCATCTGCACTCCCGGCACTCTCTCCCTGGCTCCATCACCACTTCCTTCCCTATCCATTCCTCTGAAACACCAGGCCCAACAGCTTCAACAGTTCCGCTGCTCTCGTGTCCAACAACAAACGGATGCTGCACCTTGAAAGGCCCATTTGCAAATGCAGAGAAATAATGCAAATCACTACCACAAAGACCTGTTGAGTGGATTTTGATCAAGAGTTCCCCCTGAGAGAGTTCAGGTATTTGCCTTTGCTCCTACTCACCATATCAAGTTAACTAGAGTGCCCAATAATGGCGAGAAAAAGACGAACCAGCTTAAGTTGCCCTGCTGCATGGAGGACGAGAGCTTGAGATTGAGAAGTGGTCATTTTGTGTGGCTGAAATTCGAATTCAGAGGATCCAAAGATGCTGGCAAGGACGGCAGAGCAACTCACGCTTTTATCAAGCTGGAATCGAGGGAGACATATAAAGCCCGGCTGCCGGACGATATCTGATCCCCACGCTTCCGCGGGGAGAGGAGAAAGTCATTATGCAAGAACTAGAGAGCAACTACGACCGGATAGTGAGCAGGAAGGGAGCCAATTTTTTTGGATCCTTTAACATTTTAACATGATGCACGGACACAGCGTCTAGGAACGCACTAGTTGCGACGCTGCTTGGATTCTAGACAGGTGGTTTGATCTTTTGAAAGGTGAGAGGCACCGCGTTTGCTCTTTCACAACAACATGGATTTGCTCCAGCCTGCTATCAGTTCAAAGCACTGTTGCTGGACTACATCGGAGGTCACGAACAGATCTAACAAACAAGCCCAAACGTTAATTGGAAGCTGAAGCCTCTCTGACCGACGTGACAAAGGCTCTGATGAGTTCCTCTGTCTTTTCCCCATCCGATTCAACTCCACCGGCAACATCCACCGCCCAAGGCCTCGTCCTCCTAACCGCTTCTGCGACGTTGTTGGCAGTCAATCCACCAGCAAGGATGAACTTGACATCTCCAGCGATTTGATTTGCAAGTTGATGATCGAACGTCTTCCCTGCGCCGCCTGAAAGCGAGGAAGCAGGCAATTGCGTATCAAACAATGGGACAGCGTGATATCCTGGCCGTGTGGCTTCAAGGACCTGTGGAGTGGGAGGATTCGAAACGTGGAAAGCACGAATGACGGGACGGGGGATCACTTGTGCCCACTCAGCCGGTTCGTGACCGTGAAGTTGGACCACGTCAAGGTCAAGCAGGGCGATGGCTTCGAGAACGAACTCGAGTGGTTGGTTCTGAAAAACGCCGACCACTTGTGGCTTCTCCGAAACAGACTTGTTCATCAGCCCAAACGTGGAGTATTCAAACCAATCCTTCTTTCCCAGCTCCTTCGTTCCAATCCTACTGTCCGTCCGCGTCATTGGCGCAGCCATTCTTCCACCCGTTTTGCGTAGAGCATCAACAATCTCCTTTGCTTGACTGAGACTAATCTTTCTACGGGAGCTGGGAACGAAATTAAGACCAATAAAGTCTGCGCCTGCGTCTTTACAAAGTAGCGCAGTCGCAACATTCTTGACGCCGCAGATTTTTACAAGCGTTCCGGCTGGTTCAACGACTGTGTTGGTCGTCCCAAGAAGTTGATGCACGAACGCTTTCCTATCGGAAGCACGCATCAAGGATTCTCCGACGAGGATTCCAGAAATCCCCTCTCGTTCGTATTCTTGCACATCGGCGCGGCTCGAGATGCCACTAAGAGCAAGAATGAGAGGAGGTGTCGATGAAGCGGCGGTTCCGTTAGCTGTCTGAGATGAAAAATGCTTCTTGACTGCAGCCATAATACGCTTCGTGGTGTCCATATCGACTTGAAAATTGTTGAGATTGCGATTATTGACGCCAATCACCTTCGCACCAATCTGGAGCGCTCTCTCCAGCTCCTCCTCATTATTCACTTCCACCAAAGGCTCCATTCCCCTACTCTTCGAATGGTCGTACAGCGCTTTCAACCCTTCCTGCTGAAGCATGGCAACAATGAGAAGGACTGAATCGGCGCCAGATACTCGCGCTTCATCGATCTGGTACTTGTCGAAAATGAAATCCTTCCTCAAGATGGCTGGTCGATTGGGCATCGTCCCTACAATTTGCCGCGCCGCAAGCATGTCGTTCAAAGCTCCTTTGAACCAGGTAGGTTCCGTCAGAACGGAAATTGCGGCTGCTCCCGCGTTGGCGTAAGATTGGGCGATCTCGGCGCTGGAGGGAGGCTTCATCCCCGGTTCGAGGAAGGACCCCTTTGAAGGCGAAGCACGTTTGATCTCGGCCAGAAGGGAGACAGGTTTCGCTGTCGTTGGCAGCAATCGAGAGTAAAAGTCGATGGCTGGAGGTGCGACATGAAGATTGATGAGAGAATCAAGATCGGAGGGGAAGAACCCTGGGGTGCCTTTCGCCTTTTCGACGTCTTGCTTCCGCTGAGCATAGATCTTCTGAAGAATGCTGGGGACTTGAGCAGGCATGGGTGTGGGAAGCTTGCCGCTTGTTTGCTCGACCATGGTGATGCCAAATCCAGGATTCTCTTCCCAGAGGCCCCCTTTGAATCGCAGGAAGTTGCGCATCATCGTCTCCCCCTCCTCCGACAAGATACTCTCGGGATGATACTGAACAGAATCGATGACCCACTTTTTGTGTCTGACTCCCATTACTAATCCGTTGTGCGTCTTGCTTGTCACCTCCAGCACATCCGGCAGTGTGCCCAGCTTCCCAACCAAGCTGTGGTACCTGGTGGCATTGAATCCCTGCTTCTCGATCCCCCAAAAGATCCCTTTGGCATCGTGAAAGATCTCAGATGTCTTTCCATGAACTATCTCTCCGGCCACATCGACAGTGCCACCGAATGCAGTGAAGATGCACTGAAGCCCAAGGCAAACTCCGAAGATAGGGATTCTGCCAGCAAAGTGATGGATCGCGGGAATAGATATTCCACTATCACTGTCAGGGTGTCCAGGGCCAGGGGAAATTATGAGGTGGGTATAGGGAAGAGGTTGCGATGATGATTCGGCGACCAGGGCTTCGAGAGAGATATCCTGCGTCCGAATAACCGTAACTCTTGCGGATAAGCGACATGCAAGTTGATACAAATTCCAGGTAAATCTGCTATCTGATCAACAAATGAACATGCAGCACAACAGGCGCTCACGAGTCGTAATTGTCGAGAATCAAAACATGAGAGTTCTTGTCGGGTACTGGAGCAGAAACCATTGTAGCACTCCAAAGCTCTGAACGACGACGTCGAACTGTCTAGGCACGATCGTGATTTTCTATGGCGAATGGCGAATGCAAGCCAACTTGAAGTTCAAGTTGAAAGACTCAGTTGGACTCAGCAAATATTAGCGAGGCAATTTGCAATTCGAGGTCCGTCCGGATCGATCCTGGATGGAGACTCCTTTTCTCACCCACCATGAGCAGGCATGCCTTATTTCTCCTAACGGGAAAAGGGTTTAGATGCGCGTATGAATATTATGGATGTTGACGATTGGAATGTCTGAAGCTACCTGTCCTCTCAAGTCGGATGACTTGAAAGCAGCTGCTGGGTAATCGAATTAGGTGTGCGCTTTCTTCGGCGCTTTT
This sequence comes from Atractiella rhizophila, assembly GCA_021432655.1. Lineage (NCBI taxonomy): Eukaryota > Fungi > Basidiomycota > Atractiellomycetes > Atractiellales > Hoehnelomycetaceae > Atractiella > Atractiella rhizophila. The sequence goes on from MU271324.1 coordinate 16,193, forward strand.
GATAGACAATGGTAGCGAAGTTCCTATGCCATTTTATGACCTTTTTTGAACTCGCAACTGCTACCTATGAATGTGCCTTCGGGCAGCGAGCTTCACTCCTAACGCTCGAGCTCTTAAAACCAGCTATGACGTTGAGTACCTCGTAATCAATTAGAGGGCTGTCGTTCTGGTTCACTTAGCTTTATAGCAATCTCAAAGATGTTTCGAGCCTCCTGGCTAAACCAAATCTCCACTTCAATGATCCAATATCTGCACCAGCGCAGCAAAGCATTCACTTTGGCGTTAATGAATAGTCGCTGTGGGGTATCCAGCGGGGATGCTATCGCTCTCTCACTTGCTGAGGCTGCAGTATAAGACGCGTGCTTATCATCCGTCTTTTCTCAGCAGTTCAGAGGAACATGGAGTGTGAACTGAGTGCTAAACCTTCAGACGAAAAGGCTTACATCGAAAATGTCGAACAGCCAGTTGCTGTGGAAGTAGACTACGAAGACGTGAAACTGACTGCAAGTTTCTCTTCCTCACGTTTCAATCGTTGATGATTCTGCTGCCTTGCCAGTGGCGAACCGTGAGCTCGTTTCTTTCGCATCTGTTCACAGTCCGACCGTTTCACAGGGAGCCGCGGTTTTCTTTAGCGCGTTTGCTGCCTTTGGTCAGCTCCTGTCCATCACAGGGCCAGCAGACATTATCTCATTTCTTATTTCCGACCTTGGACGACCTGACCTCGCCATATGGATCATACAGGTTCGTCAACTGCTCCGTCCATACATCATACTGACCGTGCTAGGCTCCAACAATTGTTCAAGGATCGTTAGCGCCGTTTGTAGGCAGAGTGTCAGATAATGTTCGTCTTCCCTTGTGGGTTCTACTTCGCTTAACATTTGCTTGACGATAGGTTGGGAGGAGATGGCGTAAGCCGTTGTCGCCTTTGAACAGCCTACTCACCTTGCACCCAGTGGTCATTTTAGCGCCAATATTTGGTTTGATAGGCACCATCATCGCGTCGCGAGCAAATTCGATGCCAATGCTCATTGCCGGTCAAGTACACCGTTCGACCTTCTCACTGATGGCTCTGAGCGTGAATTTAGGCGATCATGAGCATAAATCTGACAACTGTAGGCCTCATTTCTTCGATCGCCAGTGAGGTGCTGCCTGGGAAGTACCGGACTTGGGGGCAATCTGCAATTCAGGTAACTTACTGCCGCATAATTTCTGCACTGATCCGTGAGGGAAGGTTGCGGCTACCGCGGCAGGCATCCTCTCTGCCCTCGCAACAGGAGCTCTTGTCGATCACTCTACAGTATGTGTGACTCCCGCTCTGTCACAGTCTTGACCGTATTCTCAGGACGGATGGCGCAAGTACGCAATACGTCCTTTGCTCTCTTTGACTGATCACTGTCCTCAGTCTCTTCTATATCGAATGTGAGTGTCTATCAACCGATGAACTTACCTTGACTCCATTCGCAGCTGCTGTCTTCGCGGCTGTTTGTGAGTGGGTAACTCCTTACCACATCTCACTTGACTGTTGGTCTCAGCTGTCGGTTTCTTCTTTACATACCATCCGCGTGAGTTTTATGCTCTAATGTGCTGAGCCACACTGAGTTCTATTGCAGCTCCTCGGCCATTCGTGTGTATTCTGCTTCCAAAGCTTTGTCGCTTATGTTTTGCAAGGGAGCCAACAAGTCCTGGCATCAAGTTCTTCATGATGCAGACCTGGTAGGAAGTGCGTTGATTGCAGCTGCTTTCGCCTGCATTATATTGGGTCTCAACTTCGGTTCGAGCACGTACAGTTATCGGGATGTCCATTTCTACGCTCCGTTGACCATTGGTATTCTACTAGCATTTGGCCTAGTCGCGTGGGAATGGAAAGGAAGGACAGATGGGATATTTCACCATGGTCTTCTCACGCATCGTCGGAACTTTATCAGTAAAGTGTCCCATTAATTTCTCTGAAACAACCCTTTGACAAGGCAGTAGTTGCGGCATTCGCCCTCTTTATTGAAGGCTGGATATACTTCAGCGGGATCGCAGTATACTACCCTCAGCAGATTCGTTACATTGGTTGGGAAACAGACGCTTTTCTTATTGGAGTTCGCAAATTTGTTTGTCCTCTGGCTCCTCTTATGTGAGACTTTTCCTGAGCTTGGAATAGGCTTTCAATGTGGTTGCAATGGTCATGGTGATCCCGATCCTTTACTTCTCTACCAAATTCAAGGACGTCAAATGGATCTTAACATTCGGGTTCTGTGCATTCCTCACGGCCGTCGCATGTTTCTCAACTGCAACGGTACAAGACGACAGAGCCTCACCTTTGAATCGCAGGAAGTTGCGCATCATCGTCTCCCCCTCCTCCGACAAGATACTCTCGGGATGATACTGAACAGAATCGATGACCCACTTTTTGTGTCTGACTCCCATTACTAATCCGTTGTGCGTCTTGCTTGTCACCTCCAGCACATCCGGCAGTGTGCCCAGCTTCCCAACCAAGCTATGGTACCTGGTAGCATTGAATCCCTGCTTCTCGATACCCCAAAAGATCCCTTTGGCATCGTGAAAGATCTCAGACGTCTTTCCATGAACGATCTCTCCAGCCACATCCACAGTGCCACCGAATGCAGTGAAGATGCACTGAAGCCCAAGGCAAACACCGAAGATAGGAATCCTGCCAGCAAAGTGATGGATCGCGGGAATAGATATTCCACTATCACTGTCAGGGTGTCCAGGGCCAGGCGAAATTATGAGGTGGGTATAGGGAAGAGGTTGCGATGATGATTCGGCGACCAGGGCTTCGAGAGAGATATCCTGCGTCCGAATAACCGTAACTCTTACGGATAAGCGACATGCAAGTTGATACAAATTCCAGGTAAATCTGCTATCTGATCAACAAATGAACGTGCAGCACAAAAGGCACTCACGAGTCGTAATTGTCGAGAATCAAAACATGAGAGTTCTTGTCGGGTACTGGAGCAGAAACCATTGTAGCACTCCAAAGCTCTGAACGACGATGTCGAACTGTCTAGGCACGATCGTGATTTTCTATGGCGAATGGCGAATGGAAGCCAACTTGAAGTTCAAGTTGAAAGACTCAGTTGGACTCAGCAAATATTAGCGAGGCAATTTGCAATTCGAGGTCCGTCCGGATGGATCCTGGATGGAGACTCCTTTTCTCACCCACCATGAGCAGGCATGCGTTATTTCTCCTAACGGGAAAAGGTTTTAGATGCGCGTATGAATATTATGGATGTTGACGATTGGAATGTCTGAAGCTACCTGTCCTCTCAAGTCGGATGACTTGAAAGCAGCTGCTGGGTAATCGAATTAGGTGTGCGCTTTCTTCGGCGCTTTTGATAGACAATGGTAGCGAAGTTCCTATGCCATTTTATGACCTTTTTTGAACTCGCAACTGCTACCTATGAATGTGCCTTCGGGCAGCGAGCTTCACTCCTAACGCTCGAGCTCTTAAAACCAGCTATGACGTTGAGTACCTCGTAATCAATTAGAGGGCTGTCGTTCTGGTTCACTTAGCTTTATAGCAATCTCAAAGATGTTTCGAGCCTCCTGGCTAAACCAAATCTCCACTTCAATGATCCAATATCTGCACCAGCGCAGCAAAGCATTCACTTTGGCGTTAATGAATAGTCGCTGTGGGGTATCCAGCGGAGATGCTATCGCTCTCTCACTTGCTGAGGCTGCAGTATAAGACGCGTGCTTATCATCCGTCTTTTCTCAGCAGTTCAGAGGAACATGGAGTGTGAACTGAGTGCTAAACCTTCAGACGAAAAGGCTTACATCGAAAATGTCGAACAGCCAGTTGCTGTGGAAGTAGACTACGAAGACGTGAAACTGACTGCAAGTTTCTCTTCCTCACGTTTCAATCGTTGATGATTCTGCTGCCTTGCCAGTGGCGAACCGTGAGCTCGTTTCTTTCGCATCTGTTCACAGTCCGACCGTTTCACAGGGAGCCGCGGTTTTCTTTAGCGCGTTTGCTGCCTTTGGTCAGCTCCTGTCCATCACAGGGCCAGCAGACATTATCTCATTTCTTATTTCCGACCTTGGACGACCTGACCTCGCCATATGGATCATACAGGTTCGTCAACTGCTCCGTCCATACATCATACTGACCGTGCTAGGCTCCAACAATTGTTCAAGGATCGTTAGCGCCGTTTGTAGGCAGAGTGTCAGATAATGTTCGTCTTCCCTTGTGGGTTCTACTTCGCTTAACATTTGCTTGACGATAGGTTGGGAGGAGATGGCGTAAGCCGTTGTCGCCTTTGAACAGCCTACTCACCTTGCACCCAGTGGTCATTTTAGCGCCAATATTTGGTTTGATAGGCACCATCATCGCGTCGCGAGCAAATTCGATGCCAATGCTCATTGCCGGTCAAGTACACCGTTCGACCTTCTCACTGATGGCTCTGAGCGTGAATTTAGGCGATCATGAGCATAAATCTGACAACTGTAGGCCTCATTTCTTCGATCGCCAGTGAGGTGCTGCCTGGGAAGTACCGGACTTGGGGGCAATCTGCAATTCAGGTAACTTACTGCCGCATAATTTCTGCACTGATCCGTGAGGGAAGGTTGCGGCTACCGCGGCAGGCATACTCTCTGCCCTCGCAACAGGAGCTCTTGTCGATCACTCTATAGTATGTGTGACTCCCGCTCTGTCACAGTCTTGACCGTATTCTCAGGACGAATGGCGCAAGTACGCAATACGTCCTTTGCTCTCTTTGACTGATCACTGTCCTCAGTCTCTTCTATATCGAATGTGAGTGCCTATCAGCCGATGAACTTACCTTGACTCCATTCGCAGCTGCTGTCTTCGCGGCTGTTTGTGAGTGGGTAACTCCTTACCACATCTCACTTGACTGTTGGTCTCAGCTGTCGGTTTCTTCTTTACATACCATCCGCGTGAGTTTTATTCTCTAATGTGCTGAGCCACACTGAGTTCTATTGCAGCTCCTCGGGCATTCGTGTGTATTCTGCTTCCAAAGCTTTGTCGCTTATGTTTTGCAAGGGAGCCAACAAGTCCTGGCATCAAGTTCTTCATGATGCAGACCTGGTAGGAAGTGCGTTGATTGCAGCTGCTTTCGCCTGCATTATATTGGGTCTCAACTTCGGTTCGAGCACGTACAGTTATCGGGATGTCCATTTCTACGCTCCGTTGACCATTGGTATTCTACTAGCATTTGGCCTAGTCGCGTGGGAATGGAAAGGAAGGACAGATGGGATATTTCACCATGGTCTTCTCACGCATCGTCGGAACTTTATCAGTAAAGTGTCCCATTAATTTCTCTGAAACAACCCTTTGACAAGGCAGTAGTTGCGGCATTCGCCCTCTTTATTGAAGGCTGGATATACTTCAGCGGGATCGCAGTATACTACCCTCAGCAGATTCGTTACATTGGTTGGGAAACAGACGCTTTTCTTATTGGAGTTCGCAAATTTGTTTGTCCTCTGGCTCCTCTTATGTGGGACTTTTCCTGAGCTTGGAATAGGCTTTCAATGTGGTTGCAATGGTCATGGTGATCCCGATCCTTTACTTCTCTACCAAATTCAAGGACGTCAAATGGATCTTAACATTCGGGTTCTGTGCATTCCTCACGGCCGTCGCATGTTTCTCAACTGCAACGGTACAAGACGACAGAGCCTCGATCGCTTACAGCGTCGTGAGTGAACTCTTTCCCGTAGAACCAACTACTGACTCTGACCAGGTCGCCGCAATAGGAATGGCTCCGCAGACCGTCTTGTTAGTGATGACAGCTCAGGTAGTTCGTTCAAGTTGGCCCTGCGATCAGTCTGCTCATAATGAAGTAGTTCGCGTCACCTCCTGCACTCATAGCGACAGCTTCGAGCCTCGTCGCTACAGTCCGAGCTCTAGGTAGGCCTTTCTTTTCGGATGTTGTTTCATATGTTAAAGTGTTCGGTATAGGCGGCGCGTTAGGTGCGCTCTCCTCTTGAGATTATTATGCGCTGACGCGTTGGTCGTAGGCTCAGCAGTAATGGGAGCGGAGCTTAACAATCGACTTGGGCAGGAGCTACCCCAACGATTTATACCAGCTGCTATAGGTTCGACTTATTCGGCTCTTGTCATGTGTTGGCACTCATTTAAATTTGTTCCAAGCCGGCGGCCTGCCAGAAAGCTCTATCCCCTTCGCACTTGTCGCATTTCGATCTGCATCTCCGGCCCTTATTGCTTCCATTCCTGGCATTACTCCCTCTCTGACATCCATTCTAACGCCAATAGTGCGCAAAGTTTATGCCTATTCCTTCAGATGGGCGGTTCGTCTTGCTTGCTCAACTCGATGGTCCCAACAGTCGCTAATGTCTAAAACAGTGGATCACCGTAATAGTTCCTACCGCTGCCGGATTGTTTGCGATCCTTGCGCTCGACCAGGTTGCTATACGATCCAGGATGGTGAAAGCAATTGACGCAGTGCGTCAATCATTCCCATGATAGCCAAACTCATGTTTGACCACTTTGTTAGACCGTTGAACGATCTGCCCCTTATAGGAACGACAGAAGCCTTGATGTCTCGTAAAATATACCAATTACTTAGTTTCATGCGTTGCAGAATCATTTCAGTGGGAGTTCAATTTGTAGTACTTGTATCTGTGATCAAATGCCACCCCTCCCACCCCTCCTCTCCCAAATTCTCACCAAATCGTTACAGACCCCCATAGCGGTCACTTCAGCGCCGGCTCCGGGTCCCTTAATAACCAACTCTGCTCCTTCCTTGTATCGCTTCGTTTGAAAGACGACCATATTCTCCGCCCCTTTCAATCCGCTCACGAATGGATGACTGACATCGTAAGCCTCGACGCCGCACTTCACTTTGCCACTCAGAACATCTATGACCCCAGTATATCGAAGGCGCTTGTTCACTTTAGCTGCATTCGTACGTAACTCCTCCAGCTCGGCGTCGACAGATGGGAGCGAGCTCATGAATTCGTCGGCAGACGTAAGATGGTGCAGAGAGGTAACCAAAGATTCGGTTGGTACTGATGCGTAGCCCTCTGTTAACTCGGGAAGTCCGGAAGAGGAAGATGACATGAGGCGAGTTAGGATACACAATTTGCGGGCCACATCAGAGCCAGTGAGATCAGAAAGTGGGTTCGGTTCCTTGCCCTTCCGTCAGTTTGAAGCAAAGCGGAAACAAGACGACAGTCGCACAGTGTAACCTTTCTCTTTGGCTACGCGGACGATTTCAGAAAACTTCTCCTGGTGTTCGGAAGAGTCCGAAACGCTCGAAAAATTCGAAAATATATAACTCAGCGTCCCGGACAATACGCCTTCGACCTTTACAACCTCGTCCCCGCTCAAGACGAGCTCCCTCAACGTTTGGATAATCGGGAGCCCAGCAGCAACGGTAGCCTCGAAACCAGCGATTCCGCAATCCGTCTTCAACTGAGTAGCTTGTATTTGTTTCCATAGATCATAAGAGGAAGAATATCCAATTTTGTTGGCAGTAACGACGTCGATCCCTTTCGAGAGAAAGGACGTATAAGACCGTCCGACACTGTCATTTGCTGTGACATCGACGACAACAACCGTTTTCCTTTCTTTCTTTAATAACATGACAAGTTTTTCCTGAAGAGTCTCAATTGAAGGTGCGAACGTGTCTTCGACCAGGCTCGATTGTGGATCTGACAGAGCTGTTAAGAGTTCATCCGATGTCGTCGAGGAAGGGATTTCTTGGCGTAATAAAATTGTCTTTTTTGAATTCGTCAGCGTAAGGAGGCGGAAGGTCGTCGATAATCGCGGCGTGAGCAAAAACGAAAGAACTTGAGAGCCGACAAGCCCAACGCCAACTGTTACATGATCAAAAGAAGGTTTTGCAGAGCCGCACAAGTACCTACCTAGAGAGATGTAAATTTCTGGCGGTGCCATAGTTCTAGAATGGATGAATGGATGAACTGTTCCACTGCAGCAGGGCAATGTCGCGATTGGTCTACCTGAAAAGCTGAGTCAGGCCTCAGGGTTACCCTACTTCTTACTTTGCACCAACTTTTACACTGGACGTAGTCGTGGATTGTAGATGGATCTGATGCTGGTTTTGCGGAGTCAACCTGAGTCAAGCTTGTCTTGAGAGGCGCAAAAGGTGCAATCAGGAATAACAAAAATTAATTATTTGACAAAAGATTTGTTTAAATACAGTGGGTTGAGTAGAAAGTGAGGTTAAATTGCTACATTTTTGATTATATCGAAATGTTGGCTACATTGCGAGGACAGCGCCGAGTGTAGTAGAAAAGTCGGATAGTGATGGCGATGGGCTCCGAAGTGCACCCAAAAAGGATGAATGGGGTGAAGATAGAGCCTGTCATAACAGAGTTCATCAGCACGAATGTCTACGTGGCAATGGGAGCACTTCATGGTCATACCTTGGGGGGTGAATATGAAGCATCAGCTTGTTCCATCTCTGCCTCGAGATCCGTCACTTGATCCGCCAAACTTTTCTTTAAGTAAGAAATATGCTTCAGAATCTTTATCCATCTAAAAGCGAGTAATTTTCGTTATCGGAGGCATTGATCATGATTTGAGTGATGGTAGACGTACCTCTCTATGAGAGGCTTTCTGTGAGGAAAGCGATTGGACCATTGCGCGAAGGCACAGAAATTAAGAATAGACCGCATCAACACCTCGACTTTGCCGCAAAACCCTTCTCTGAGGAGGGAACGTGGCAACTTCTCGTCCCTGTCTAATACGATGACAAGTAATTCGCAAATCATATCAAACTGCCGATCGCAGGCGAGACTCCACGTTTCTGCCATCTTTTGAAGAGTCTCATCTCCAGGGAAGCTATTTCGACAGCTTCCTAAAATATTAGCAGTCAGAAAAACATTCTTGGCTTCACGGCAATGACTGTAAATGGAATCGGTGAAGTTTTCGTCACAGAGGGAAGAAGTAAAGATAGGCTGCTCATAATCGCATATTCCTCCACGTGGCTGAGGAATGGGTTGGAAGTGCTGTTCTCTAAACAATCTGTATTTTCCGCACAGCTGCATAAGTTCCAGACAGATCGATTGAGCTTCTTCCAAGGTAACTGTTCGATGTTGGATTCGGCTACCTGGAGAATATTCAAGACAAGTTCCAAACATGAAACTGAACTCAGTACGCATAGAGGACAAATGTCGTAGCAGGCACCATTGTGACATGGTGTGATGGAGGTCCGATACAATTCCAATATTTTCGCTCTCATTCTTCGGTAGTTCCTTCCTTGAGTGAAAGAAAAATGGGTCAACGTAAAGCCCTGTATCTTCATCCGTCTCGCGAACGATGGCATGTATTCGATGGTGCGTCCTACTGAAGGTTGGAGAATGCGGTTGCTGAACAGTTTAGCTCACAAGATGGGTGCTTCATCCAGATTCTCGTGCAAGATAATATCACTAACCTGTGATCTGTGTTAGCTCGCCGTAACTTGCTTGCAGGGCTGAAGGATTACATAGATACGCTTGAAAACCTGTAGTAGTGTAACCTCGTTCTCCTTCGTCCGTCGGGCCCAGAGGTTCTTGAACGCAACCCAGGCAATCTGGAGAAGCTTCTTGGCCATTGCAGGTTGTATTCTCTGTGTGGACGACATCATGGCTAGGATCAAGTTGAGTGCGTGCTGGTCAGATCGATGTAGGAATGGGGATTCAGGTGAGATTGCCAGAGCGACGCATCGATACATGAGTAACATCCAAGCATTATATCGTGCGTTGCCCTGCGCCCGCAGATCGAGTGGTTCGTCCAGAAGCGTTTGTTTCGGAACGGATGCCAGACTCCGACCTCCAAGCACTGCCTGTGAGTAGAACCCAATTCAGCAACGAAAGTGACGCTAGCTAGCTTTACTCGCAGAATGCTGAGTCCGACCAACGCCATGCATCAAGGCGTACGATATCCACACCTAATTCACGCATTAACAATGCGTCTATTGAAAAAGGGGACTGTACCTCAGCAAGATCTGCCATCTCTTTCAAGTTGTCTTCCTGCTTGAATGATTGATAGGACGCGTAAGATGAAGGTAATCGAAATGTGATCCCTCTGAAAATGACAGCTGAGAATTCGAAGCCCACTGTCAGAAGATGGTCACCCAAACTGAGTTCCAGCTGATGTCGTCCTAGTCTGGAATCAAGAGATGCATCTCCTAGTTCAACAACTTCTGATAATCGTAGAAAAATTAGTTGAAGTAACTGCTCATGCACAATTTCTCTTCTCTTCCTTGTTGCTGAGATTGCGACGCTCCTGGTGCTTGAAATCACCAACCAACCGAGTATCTTGGGGGTGCTCACCTCGAAGATAAAGGTCTTTGCCGCTGCTTCTTCTTCGAGCCTTCTGAAGGGTTGGGGTTGGTGTGGAGCTTGTGGTGAAGCGGACAATTTTACGCCTTTCAGTCCTCCGGATCTTCGAAATATCAGCGTATAAATCCTTCGAGGAGTTGTAGGTCCCTTCCGAGAGTTGATTCAAATCCCACCTAAGGTCGACGGTCAACAAATATCCTGGTGTACCGGATGAATTGGATGTCGCACGAACCGCCTACGGGCTGGATCAATATTCGGATCATCTCGTTTTCGTTTCGACTTTCGGTCCACAAGGGAGCAATGGATGTTCTGTGCAACGCAAAAGGTACAAGAGGCTGCCTCAGAGGAGGGGAGACATTCGTTTTGGCTAGATTTGCAAGCCGAACAAGGCAACTCCTCGAGATCACCTATTCGAAATTCTCTATCTCGAACGCAGGTTAGCCAAGAAATAGGCCATGGAAATACCTTTGTACAATCAACAGCCTGGAGCCTTAGAGTGTCTGTCCCTTCATCATTCGTTGATGTGGATGATGTGGACGGTTCTGCGTTGGTCCGCGTGCTGCTCGCTTCCGTCTTTTGTTGATGAAGCTAGTGACTTTTAGGTTCCTGAGGCTGTGACTAGTATGCAAGGAGGTGATGTTATTCTGGTGCAGCCAAGGTAGAATTGGTAAGATCTCAACTTGCATTTCAGTTTATCGATTCCTCACGGTTGGTACATTTCTTATTCTTGCAACACTTTTCTACACTCCAACCAATGGGCAGACATCAATGGTGTTTGATTTCGAATGTCTTCAAGCTTCCATCCGCTCCGGTCGAAGCGATATGAATCCCATCGATCCACTGAACGCCTGTAACACCAGCTGGATGTACATTCTAACCCATTTTCAGTTCAGAAGGGGGAAGTCAGCCGAAGATGAGGGGCAGACCTTGATGGGAATATTCTTCATAGGTCTCTCCACGCTCCAGACGTACACGCAAGTATCCAGACTGCCGCTAGCACAGTGTGTGCCTTCAGGAGACCAGGAGATGGCTTGTACTCTAGCGGTGTGGAAAAACCCAGCGTCCTGTCTTTAACTGTGCACGGATGCAGTTCGAAAAAACCAAGTTAGTTTTTAGATTTCATTCAAAAGGAAATGGGAGGAACGCACGCTCATTCCTGCGACATCGTAAAGCATAATCTTCCCCGTCTGCTCGCCAGCCGCGAGAAGGGAGGCGTCAGGAGAAAAGGCGAGGGAAGTTATGGGCGAGAGGTTGTTCGTCAGCTCCCCACCAAGCTGCAGGCTGGATCCATCAAACTTGTATATCCGGACTTTATTATCCTATCCATGCACCATCCAACAAAGCATTCATGCGTCCGTTAGCATCATCCCTTGAATAACGCCTTCACTCTTCACGGAGAGAAATAAGCAGACATACCTCACCACCGACAGCAACTAAGTTTTTCTCCTTCGCTGCGTCTATCGCGCTTCCGGAGAAAGGGAGCTTGAGACTTCCGACCTTCTTTGCTTTCTGAAAGATGAGCACTTCCGTCGCATTGAGGAGGAACACGGTGGAAGATCCCGAGGCTTTACTCGTTAGAGATGCCTTTCGGGAGTCCTCCCGTACCTGCGCTCGTCGACCTATCCCAATATGCCTTAGTCCGTTGAATCAATCGGAGGAAGGGGACAGACGTGAACTCTTCCCCCTTGATCTCCTTCAGTGAATCGTCCATGCCTGCGCTCCATACCCCAGATTCGGGATCTACGTCCATCGCTATCACCTGATTCGTGTGGCTCATTCCCTTCACTGGTCTACAGACCCCTCCTGCTCCCACATCCGAGAATGAGTTGATCCGACCGTCGTACGAGCCTGTGTAGAAAATCTTGGAGGGTCGAGAGTAGGAGAGGGAGGTGATGGATTTTTGAGCACCCTTTAATTCCGACAAATTAGCAAAAGCTAGAGAAAATTTAAACTGGGATCGGTGAATGAAGGGACTGATGGAGGGATTGAATGGTGGATGAAAGCGGTGAGGGAAACCCACGTAAAGGACTTGAGAGATTTGGCCAGGAGCACGCGGATCGATGAGGTTGATGTTGCCGCTGAAGGAGAGGGAAGCGATCCTCCCTTCGTTCATCCACACATTCCCAACCTGCTGGGTATTGACAGCTGGTGCACCATCCTCTTCCACGTTCCAATGTCTGCACATGGAACCGCCAAGGCATTGGTCAGATCATCTCGCTACTCGAAAACGGTTGGGAGGAGATGCTCACGCGGCCACCTTCCCGCTCTCTACATCCCAAATTTTCACCACCGCATCCGCGCCTGAGCTCACGAGCTTCTTCCCCGCCTTATCCCAGTCGATTGCAAACACAGTTCCCTTATGTGCACCGTCTCCGTCAATCAACTCTCCCTTCTTCTCTCCACTCGTCCCATCG